>JAYJLX010044113.1:0-13373 GCA_036873525.1 Chalinula nematifera
TGTGTATAGTGCCATTTCGTGGGACAACTGTTTAGCATACTTTATTGTGTGAATTTAGCACATTACTTTTTACTGTGCAGTAAGCCCATGCATCCGGAAGTTATTGCAACACTGGGTTGGTAGTGGCTGTTACACTGATGTTGGGATCAGTACGCATGGTGGAATTGGTGGTGCACTGCTAGAATCAGTATTGTAGGGGTTGCATCCCCGTGATCAGCAGTAGCTGTTGGTGTGGATGGCATTGAAATCAGTAATAGTAATAGAAAAAACTAAAATTTCTTGTAAAGTGTTTTACCTTGCTGAATGAGTGATGATTTGAGCCCCAAAGAGCAATGAATTTGCTCCACTGGTGAAAATAAAAAAATAATACACTGTTGTGGGTCTACATCGAATATAGCCTCTGATTGTCTCCTGGTTTAGGTAGGATTTAGGTAGGATGAACACTCTTTCCAAACGTTTGTTATAAGATCGCACTGGCCGAATCCTTTTTTTTTAATTGCATTAATAATTGTTAATCCAAGAAATTAATTTTCGTTTAGACACTTGGGCCTATAGATAAACAAAAAGTAAAAAACAAAACGAAAATCTCATGTAAAATGTTTTATTTTGCTGAATGAGTGATGATTTGTGCCCCAAACCGCAAGATATACAATGTACATGTACCATAGATAATAGAGTAGTAATAGTGGGATATGAAACGAACTTTTGTCAAAGTTGGTATCGTAAACGAATTTCTTCCGGTTTTTTCTAATTTACCGTAAACTTTTTTAATATTATGCAATGTTTATTTCGCTATTGGTATTCTTTAGCATTGAAGGCGTACAAACTCGCGCTGGCTCTGTACCAACTTTAGATTTCCTATTCTTATACATGTAATAATTGTTCCCGCCCGTCGTCATTTCATATCCCACTATTACTACTCTATTATCTATGCATGTACGCACAATGCTTGGGCTTTTATTCAACTCACTTGGGCGGGTTTTCATGCTTCTCAACATATGCTTGCTATACTGGCCACACCCAGTGGAATTTGGTTGCATCATGTGCATTTTAGGCATGTATATGAATTGCTTTCAGTGCATGTGCATGTAGGTTGGGATCAGTAATTCTCAGCTCATCTCAAGCTTGCCCCCCTTTTACCAAGCTATGAACACCCCCTGAGCATATAGACTTTGAATGTTTGTACCTCATTGCCTGGGCAATTGCTATGTGGACGAGTCAAGCCTGCGGTACATGTATATCAGGCTCCGTGGCATACATACAAATGCGTTATTTACTGCTTTCTCATTATACAGTACATGTACATGTACTGTATTTGATGGATCTTTTCTTTCGTACATGTCAATTTTTACTGATACAGGGGTAAACAAAAATGAATACTTTGATAAAACGCAATTAACATACATATGTACTGCAAGTGCCTAAGCAAGTGATACTGTACATGTATGTAATTATGTAATATAAATAATGCAGTTATATAAAATACATGCACATACATGTACATGCAGTAGCAAAGCAAAATTACATGTATTCCAGTGAAAAAGAAAACTAACCGCACCCTCCACATGTACATCTTGATACATGATTGAAAATAAAGACTACATGCACTGTGTGATATAGTATGTAGATTAACAGTATACCAGCAACTGTACATGTACATATTGTACTCCCTATTAATTCAAATTCAGTACACCAAAATTATAAAGTAGATTAGACCCAATATACAATAAAAGATAATTATCTCAAGCCTTAGCCACACAGACTTGAACAATAGTGGGAAAGGCATCAAGTGGGATCCCACCTAACACATGCTACATGAATTAGCCAATGAGTCTGCTTTAAAATTAGACTACAGTGCTACTGCACATATTACCACCACTGCACATACATGTATGCATGTAGTACATGTACACTGTATACTGTACATGTACAACACTACACCATATACATGTACATATGTATAGCGTATACACAAACACATACAATACCAGCTAGGGCTCAAACTGAGGGTATTAGTGTCCTTGTTCCTGAAAATAGTATAATACCTTGTTCACAGCAATTACAGCACAGCGTGAGACCGTGGGAGTACAGTATTGTAACATTAATGCTTGTAAATACTTTTTTTTAGTTGGTACCCTAAAATTTTAAAACTTAAGCACTAAAGACCTGTGTCTCCCACCCGCTCAACAGCTACGCTTGGCGGTTCACTAGATCCGTTGCTAGCCATGTAATACTTGGAATTATTCTTGAAGTACAACCGTATCTTTCCCGATGCTGGAAGATTTATAGCCTAGCTTTGTGCCTTCTTCTCTGTCCGATTCCTGGTGAGCTACTAGCCTACTACTGTTCTGCGCATGCGCCTCCCTGCATGCTTCAGGCTGGCTCCACCCCCAACTTAAACATTCCATTAACTCTGTTCAATTGCATTGAACTCCCTTTCATTATCATTGATTATTAATAAAAAAAAAACACAAATTCACAATGTAATAATGATGATGATAATAATAATAATAATGAGCAATTTAAATTATGGATCAATCATAGGTTCATAGTCCTCAATAGTATGACAGACACTACAGTCAGGTTTGTCAGCGCTTATCAGTCTGCCGCTTTCCTCCACAAGGCAATACTCCTCCAGCTGTCTGTCCTGAGTATCCCTCCAGCTGTATTGGCCAACAAAACAGTCTCTATCCTTGACTGGCAACCCTCTATCCTGATTAAGCGGACCTCAATTAAGTTGAACTCGCTTTCATTCATGAGCATTTTCCTATTCTGGCTTAATTTGCTTTATGTCTTCTTCCTTTTTAATGCATCATGTGAAAATATAACATAGATGACATGCATCAAGTTAATATTACTAACCGTTGGCGTTGTGGTTCATTTCGATTTTAAACAGACTTCTAGTTATCTCACACCCTGAAAGAAGCATAACAAATCAACATTGATTTACATATGTAAGCACAATTAAAGACTCCCGGTGTGTTTGTCTGATTGTGACTGGCAAGTTCCTGTTTAACCTATTAGCAACCGAATAAACCCTTGGCCTGTAAAGTCTTGCTGACTCAGCATTATTTATAACGTCAATGCCGACCGTACGGTGAGATTGACTGCAACCAAACTCGGGTGTAATTGTTAGCGTGTCCACTACTTTCAACCAGTGACAGAAACTGTGCGTTCTTGCTGTCGTCATGGAAACAGGGTAACCAGATACCGGCTTGGTATAACCGCCAATTTCACACCAGCATCCATCATTTTCCCCCACCCCCATACCAGCTGCAATAAAATTTTTTAACAATATTTTTTTTATCATTGTCGTTTGTGGAAGGAAGAAAACGACAACAGGCTTAGCACTTGGCTCTTTCAATGCCTTAATAATTATTTCTAAGTATTTATTTATCTACAGCGAAACTAGACCAAGTTAAAGATTTCTTTTGAAAATTAATAATGAAATTTTACACGCCCACCACCTTAATTAACTTGCACTAGCTTCTGCCTGTAAGTTTATTTACTTGGTTTGAAGATTTTTATGTACATGTACATACATTGTACATGTAGAGAATCAAGATGAAGTTTATGTGGGATGTTTTTGTGTCTGTAGTCCATAATGTAAAGCTTTATGAGAGGAACGGAAATTTTTTACTGTAGTGTGTGGTGTTTACTAGTCAAATAATAATAATTATAATTGTTTTGTCTTGTATTCCTATAGGCTGTGCTAAAAAGAGACTTTAAGGATCGAAGTTCATGTAGAGTAAGTCAATTACAGTAGAGTGTAATAATTTTCACCAGTATGACAGTACATCGTACTTGCATTTTACTAACTCATGTTGATAGTTTATTTGTGTAATTCTCTGTTTCCAATTCCTCTTTTTTATAGCTACCCCATTGTACAGGTATCAATTTTTTTTTAATTTTAAGGTTTACTTTTTTTGTGGTTTATGGGCTATTGCTGTTCTGTGCATAATTTTGTACTGTACATCACAGCCAGGATTAGACCCCCCACAATACCATGCCATAGCAATGGACCTTATTCAACGAACGTTCTAATTAACGCGCAACGCCCAAGTGGTGGTAAAATGGTGGATATTTGCAGTAGACGGTGAACGAAGCATTTGGAGACTGTATCACCAGGTAAGTAGCTGTCAATGCATAATATACATTCTATTCTTTTCTATATAGTTTTGGTCAGTGGTAGATTGCTTTTTGTTGTCATTTAAAATTTATTTTGTACCTTTTTTTCATGCAAATAAATCCAAGAAGATGGACGGCCGATTTTGCAATTTATCGTCTGAATCAATCTCTCAGCTGCCCCTCGTTTGCTACCTCTATCAAAAACAGTATAAAAGATAGCTACATTGCTTGTCATCGATTTGTGACAGTTTTGGACCCCAGGAGTCAGGAAGAAACCGAACAGGCTTCATTGTTTCACTGATTCAAAAGGTGAGAAGCAGGAAATGATTTACTTTGGGTGTAGCTGACTTTGTAGAATTCAGATTTTCAGTTACACACATTGTCTTGTTTAATGTAGGCCATTTACATTGGTTTTTACCTGCAGTATCCGCACTCAAGGAAGTCTATTTCTGAGTGAACTGATAGGACTGACAGAGCCACAAGCTACAGTTTCAAGGCAGGCAATCAGGTGTATCTGGTGCTTCTACTCCAGCAGCACAGCTACATATTAATATATACTGATATCATAGTACAATATTGAAGCCAGTTAATCTTCAAAATGTCAAACAGTGATCATTTTTATTGTCATATTGCATCAGTAAAGCACTATAGTTTATATCAATAATAATCAAAATTCCATTATTACAGCGTCAGTTTTATAGACAACACACTAAAGATATCCTACTGTAGTGTTGCATTTTAAAAGTCCTTTAGATAGACCATCTTTATGCGCTGATCACAGCCTATGGACCATCTCTTGTTAGCTGTTTTTGTGACATGGAAACGAGTTCCGGTCGTCACTGGAGATCAACAGCACATAGTTTTGATGTCGTCAGCCATAGTGACAGCAATATTGAAGTAATGGATGTAAATAGACCAATTTTATAAACCACCAATACTTTTTGGCACTTTTACACAAAGCGTGTTTGGCGTCTTCCGGACTCCAGAGGTTCAAGACTGTCAGTAATTGAAGATTTGGAACGTAGCTATCTTTTTAACTGGTTGTTATGGAGGTAGCAAACAAGGGGCAGCTGAGAGATTGATTCAGACGATAAATTGCGAAATTGGCCGTCCATCTTCTTGGATTTATTTGCATGAAAAAAAGGTACAAAATAAATTTTAAATGACAACAAAAAGCAATCTACCACTGACCAAAACTATATAGAAAAGAATAGAATGTATATTATGCATTGACAGCTGCTTACCTGGTGATACAGTCTCCAAATGCTTCGTTCACCGTCTACTGCAAATATCCGCCATTTTAGCCACCACTTGGGCGTTGCGCGTTAATTAGAACGTTCGTTGAATAAGGTCCATTACATGTGCATGTAGATGTACATGTACATTGTATACTGACATGTTTAGGAACTCCATTTTGTATTTGACCGGGTGGAGCCATGTAATACGTGTGCAAGTTTGATTAATTCACTTATGAGTGTTTAGCCTATTATGCTGCTATGGCATATAGCAAGATTTATTCCACATCGCCTATTCTGAGTACATGTACTGATGTACGTGTATCGGTTTTAGCAACCTCATAGTGACCCCTTTGAACAACGTCACTACTTGTATGATACTTCGTACCCAACAATGCTGTGGTACAGTACACAATCAATTGTTGTCAATAAAATTTAGTCCAATAAAAGTATATGTACAACCTCTGATAGTTTCTTTTACAATAGTGTATGTGTGTATGTACAATCTCTCAACAATGGAAATTTTGAAGTTTCCTGAATATAGACTATTTTAGGGAGGGGAGAATTACTCGCTGTATACATTTAACGCCTTTTCACACTAGCACTTTCAAAGCACTTTGATGTGCATTGATTGCGTTCACACTGGAGCACGTGAGACACAAAGCGTTGCAATGCATGCGCATTGAAAACCGATCCACCTCAGGAGGTGAATTGATGCGTACTGAAGCATTTTGTGAGCTAAAATCTTCTGTTTTTGCTGTTACTACGATGGGAGAAGCACTACTAAATGCCTGGATGTGAAGAAAAGCCCTGTATTCATCTTTTGGAATGCCTTTTGACAGTTAAAAAGCTCATGCTCGAACTAGGTATGCTGTTTTCTTTGACGTCGACCGCACACACCGTTCCATTTGAGTCACAACCTTCTATCTTTTATATAAAACTTACGGTATAGCTGTAAAAAACCCTCTGAGAACATATTCTGAAAGTTTTAGTCGCAATTCGTCGTAACAAACGCTTTTAAAGGCACTAAAAAAATGCATGGTACTCGAGGCCATTTTCTTGGCCAAACCTTACAATGTTTAATTATTTTAATGAATTTCATTAGTGTGAACACAATCAATGCGCATCATCTCGCTTGTGTAAGCAAAGCGCTTTAAAGAGCTTCAGAAAGTGCTGTAGTGCGAAAAGGCCTTTAGATACAGGTACATTAAAACAATACTCACATATACATGCCTGTAGTTACTGTTGCCTTTTGTTTTGATTTCATTTGATTAAAGAGAAAGACCACTGTTGTAATTTTTTTGCTATTCCATATTATTTTTTTAGAAGCCTCTATGTTCATCAAAATAATCGCACGGAATGAAAACGTTGCAATTTTACTTGCAATAATATTAATATAGCCTTACCCTTTCATGCCAAATTTTTAGAGAATTTATGATATTCTATATAAGTGCCTGGTTTTTTGTGTGTGCCACACTGAAGAATATGACGTTTTAATATTGCTATAGTGTGTGCTTACTGGTTTGAAAAAAAGCTTTTGTGTCGTCGAATGACAGTAGTGAACAATGACTGTGTTTTGATAATTTTTACCCTAATTATTGTGGTAATTGGTATATTTTGGGTATGCATGAGTAAGTTGTAAGGGTGGCACAGCTCACAACATTTCACTCCGCCCGGATTCACCTTTCCCAGCCTCTCCATCATTAGGGATCAGGTTCGCCCAGCTGTACTAGAAGGGCAGAACCATTACGAATTAATGGGCATTTTAAGTGCTTTTCTATTGTAAAACAAATGGTAAGAGATGGTAAATTTGACTTTAAGGTGATTAGGGCTGACCACCATGGGCAGAACACTGGTATTGTTACAAAAAAGTTTAGGCATACACAGGGATGTTAAGTCCAGTTAACAGTTTCAAGCTTGTTATCCCTCGCGCTGGCGAAGCCATAGCGAGGGATACGGTGTGAGTTTGTATGTTCGTTCATGAGTTTGCAAAAAGTTCACTTTAAACAGTTGGTGCAGAACGGTTTGATCGCTGTTGTGCTTCGAATTTCATGAGCAGTTAGCCAGTGGTCTCTATTTTGTTGCTGTTTTAGTCCTGAATCCGTTCGTCTTCTCGTTCGAGCTGTAAGTGGCAAAATGTGTTTGAGCTTGTTGGCTCAATACGTTAAGCTTTTAAATCCATTTTTGAGTTACTTTTGTTAAAATCTCAGGTTAAAATTATTTGTTTGTCGACCAGTAATCCAGAATTCGGTCGACAGCCTCTGAAGTACGTCAAAATGGCCATCTTCACCAGATGACCTGAAACTTTCACTGTGTGCTTAGGATGACAAGGCCAACAAATGCCGCCATTCAAATCGCTTCGTCACAGTGTTGTAAGCAAATTCGTGGTTCAAGTTTTGCAAGGTTGCTTGGTTGACCACACCTTTCTTCTTCAATGTTTGAATTTTTAACCCTTTTTTGCCAAGTTTCTTCAATTAACCAGCCACTCCCTTCTAAAATATGCTTCTTTCTGTTGCAATTGCTGTTTTTAGCAGTAATGTCTGCAAAAGTAGACATGCTTAGCTCGCGCGTGAGGGATATGAAGCTTAACTTCTAGTTAATTCTGGAATGCATGTACTACTGGTTAACCATTGCTGGGTAAGGTTGCATTTGTTTTGAAGGGACTGCTTTCCTCTATACCGTTTTACTATTTACATGTAATTGTAGTCCTGTTTTAGGTGTATAATATTGTAGATAATTGTGCATATTTTTGGTTATACTATACTTGAAATACACTTATAGTGTAAAACATGTACTTGTTGACAACAGAAACTTCTGTTGGTGTTGAAGGTTAGGCTTTTTTGGATCAGCCTTGTTGAATTAACTAATATTTCATTATTTCTTATTTAACGTTAAATATATTTAATGGGACAGAAGAGTTGAGTGTACTTTGAAATCGTAATCGCCAGTAGTACACTCTGTTTGGATGGATCACGTTCGTACCTACACTACATGTACATGTACGTTGAAAAAATATCTACACACGATTATTTTTGCATTCGAAGGTTGTCAGACCAAACAAAGGTTTGAAGATTCGAACCCTTCGACTCAGCCCTAATAACCTCTATTATTTGGACCTCACTTTTCTGAAACCTCGATTATCCAGACTTCACAAAAGCTCGAGAAAAAATTCATAACCACTGATTAATTGAGTATTAGTATGTTAATGATTAAAATTGCTGACTAGGCAATAATAACTGAGACAAACTCACGAGGTTTGCTGATTTTAGCTTTCAGCAATTTTGAGAGGTTAACCTAGTCTGTGCTATACACGTATGTGTGTTTGTGTCTGTGTGTGTGTTACCATTGTAATCTTTGTGGATACATGAAAAACTTGTAAAACTTCACCAACACTCCATTGAAGGCACTTGATGTTGATAATTCCATGATTTAAAGGATTTTTCAAAACATGGCCAAGGTTAAGACGAAGATTTTTGAGTATTTTGATCGATAGTTTTGTTGGTCCATTTTTTTTGGACCGCGCCCCTTGAGTACTTAAAATTTTCATCATGCCTCTTAGTGATTGTGCTAACCGGGTTGTTAGGCGTACGTCCTTGATAAGCGCACATTGCTTCTTAAGCGCATGTTTTTCTCCTGTTCTAAGCGCATGCATATTTGTATGCACACGAGGCGCAATAGTTGATCACCCCCCCCCTACCCCCCCCTCAAAAAAATATACGTGCTTTGTTTAGCGCATATTCACTGTTAAGCGCAAATTTCTTACTGTTTTTTTTTCCTACGTACAAGCGCATACGCTTAACAACCCAGTTTTACGGTAGTCTAAAAGTTTACTGCATGCCTGTAAGTTGTTACTTGGTTCATTTGGTTGTTAAAATGAGATGAATATTCATTAAATTGTATGTTGTGTTATACAGTAAGTTTTTGCTGGATTACATGTTCATGGTGCATAGACAGATGTAATTAAAAAGCTGTGTTGTCTAATCAGGTTTCTATTGGATCAAATTTTTTTATTAAAAGTAGTTAATTTTTAGCTCTCAAAAGCCTTCTTAAGAAATGAACGCCCAGGGCGTTTTATCAAAGAAATACGGTATTTCATAAAGCTTCTCTAGATACATGTACTACTATAAAATTCCATCACAATTCCCCCCCCCCTCGCCCACACTTCCTTGGCTTAATTTTACTTGTAAAAACTTTGGAAGAAACCGAAGTCTAGCAAAGTTAGTCTAGCTGTCTTTTAACCTTTTTTGGTGTAAGATTTTTAGACACCAGCTTCGATTAACATGCATACTTTTTTTTTCCTTTAGTTGTTCTCCTAAGGTAGAACACAAGATAATTGCTGGCCAATCATTCAGAAATAAGAGCAGGTACAAATAAATGTTTATGTAAATACATGTACTTGAACATTTACAGTAAAATTGAGGTTCCCTACTCCCTTACTACCAAACTTTTTTTATGAATGAATCAAATTTTACAATGATAATGCCTTAAATTATACAAATAACTGAGGAGCAGTACTCCACGTGCTGCAGGAATGACCACACCCACTTAATTAAAATCTGAACACAATCCTAAAACTGAGGTTCTGTATTCTAGGAATAAAAATTCAGGTCGACCAGACTATTTGGTTAAAAATTTCTAATTCCAGATAATTGTGAATCTAGCTTACTAATGCCACACCTCTTAATTGCAATGTAGTGCTAACCACACCCGCTTAATTAAGTCATACCATTGCTTCCCATTTCTGCATAACTTCATGGCCATAGGCCGTCCAATGCCACTGGCTCCGCCTGTCACTAAAACAATCTCCACATCTTTACGTTGTACGGGAAGAAAGGTTTGACAATGGCTACTAAAATATGCCGTATTGCTTTGATAGTACACAGTAGGAAGTCGGAAGTTGCCGTGGCGATTAAACTGATAGTACCTGTCTCAGAACTTGGCATGGTTTAGCTTTCACTTGTACATGTAGTCTTGGTGGAGGTGTAAGCCAAGTTGTGAGCTTAGCTAAAGCTACTGACTGTGCTTTTTTCTAATTATACGTTAGAGTGGGAAAAAATAATTTGATCTATTATGGTACGACCTTCAGCACGTGGATTGTGGATCAAGAAGGAGGAACGAGTTTCATATACTTTTAGTCTCTTATCCAGTATTCTTTAAAAGTCTCAAAATTAATTAACTGGGTAAAAATGTCACCATGACTGTGTTAACATTGGTTAAAATGTATAGCAACCATTTTGGGGGGCAATATAATATGGTCACATGATTGGCTGTTTCGAAAAATGTGTTTTGGCATTATGTAGATATCCGTGTCATAAGATGCACTACATATGTATCATAAATGTAACGTGTTTGAATATACCTGTACTGTAATTGCTTTATCTTCCTGTTTCCTTAATATACCATAAAATTTATTAAGTTTTCCCCTTTTATAGTTTAAAGGGACCCACGAAATTTTTTTACCCACATAAATTTCTACCTACATGTACATGTGTATACGGTATATTGGATCTAATTTTTAAAGATGTATGACCGCACTTTAATTGTATTTCTAATATTCCTTTCTCCCTCTTTCCCTCCATGTAGTGGGTGGGGATTATGTTGATGCTCTTATTAATTAGTTGAATACTAATTTTTTTCGATGGACTTAAAACCTGCTTGGGATGAAATTATCAATAACAGGTAACCCTACATGTATATGTAGTCTCTGTAGTCCTCCAGATTTCAGTAGTATACTTGCACTGGATTGTATTGAAGTGCAATTCGTGTAAACAGGTACACGTACTATGTATGCCTGGCTTGATATACATGTATGTAAATGTGCTATATGCATGTATATTCTTCTAGTGTGCAGTTCGGGCTTGTTCATTGCATTGCTCTCCTTGTGTTTTTGGCTTCATGTACATACACATAAATGCTTATCTATTGTAGTTACTTTTACTGACACTCTTTGTTTCTCTCAAAGTACATGTACATGTTCAAAACAAACGCGTGTTCGAGGACACTATCTGAGTTCCCTAAAGTACACGTATACCTCCGAAATGAGGACACCTCTATAATTAGGACACTTTATGTTGGCCCTGCAATAGAGAGGCTTCATTGTATGTTAGACGTTTTGTATCCATGTTGTGTATCATATTGTGTATTTATAATATACATGTACATAGCCCTTTTTTTTTTGCTCTGTACACTTAATCGATTTTGCCACATTTAGTTGTCATTATTTTTTACAAATGACAGAAATTTCTTTTAAAGTTACATCAAGAAACCAGAAACACCTAATTTTTAGAACATTATGTGTTTACGTTATATTTTGTGTACTCTAGTCTGATCACTTGTTCACCTCCTCAGGTCATCCATTGGTACAGTATATGGCAGGTTCCTCCGTACTGATACAGTCACGGGTAGTGTGGTCCCCCCCAGATGAGGATTCTTATTTTGTAGTGGTACAGTGGGCAAGTGAGTCAGATATATAATATACAGTGGTACTGTAGGACAAGTGAAAGTGGATTTTAAAATAGAGCTTTTACATGCACTTAGACATGTCCTTTAAGGAGGAGGCATGTCCTTTTAAGGGTGTATCATCAGAAATAGGGAGGCACAGGAATACAGGAATAATTGGTCAAAATAAAAATATTGTACACTATTTTGCTTAGTTGCTGACCCCCCAATTGAGTCTTAGAATAACAACTGTACATCTTGCGAAATTTGACCGTTAGATATTTTACTGTAGGTTGTTTTTGAAAGACTGTGGCTAGCCTGACTGAAACAGTAAAATTATTCTGATGAGTTTTAATTGAGCTTGAAGGAGGGCAGGGATTAATCTCGCTAGCCAGACTCTCTTTTCTTGCTTTTTACAGCTATGGGCGTGGTTATTAACCCGAGTGCGTGGGCGGAGGGTTATAGTAGTCGGTGTGTGTTACCACGTAATCTCTGTGGATACTTGATGGTAGAACTTCATTAACACTCCATTGAAGGCGCTTGATGTCCATATTAAAGGATTTTTGAAAAATGGCAAAGATTAAGACGAAGATCTTCCAGTATTTCGATTGATAGTTATGCTAGTAGCCATTTTGTAGACTGCGCCCCTTGAGCACATGGTTAATTTTGTCAGTTACGCCTTCTTATTTCAATTTTGTTTTGATCATGGCAACTTGGATGGCTGTTTTTGAAGCTGTTTGTAGTAGTTTGAAGTTTGCTCAACCATTGACCTAGTCCTAAAACTTTCCTTAGAGGTCCAACTTCCCATCTTCTGCTGGAGTAGTGATTGTGAATTTTGTTAGCGTCACAACTGGAGTTTAGGTAATGCTTGATGGTGTACCTGTAACATGGCAACATCGAATATTGGAACTGCATGGTCCATGGTTTGTCCCATCTGTCCATTCGTACTACCAGGAAGTCGATTACTTCCAAGTTTATATGGAATAGAGCTCATGCAGAAGCAGATTGGAGCTTGGGCTTACTGGCTGCCAAACATCCAAGATTCAAACACATATTTGCGAGCACCTCTTGAAAATTTTAGGGTTCCTTAACAACCTTTGGATCATGTTCATGTTGATTTACGATAGTAAGCCCATTTGTAAGGCGTGGTGAGCCCATATCTTGAGAGCTCCCGGTGAGCCAATTAGGAGGCTGCCGGTGAACCCATTTGAGGGGTTCCCAATAAGCCCATTTGTAAGGCGTGGTGAGCCCATATCTTGAGAGCTCCCGGTAAGCCAATTGGGAGGCTGCCGGTGAACCCATTTGAGGTGTTCCCAGTAAGCCCATTTGTAAGGCGTGGTGAGCCCATATCTTGAGCGCTCCTGGTGAGCCAATTAGGAGGCTGTCTGTGAACCCATTTTGGAGGGTTACCACACAGAAAAAAATGACGTGCTAAAAGTAACCTAGTTTGGTATGCTTTTTCATATTTAAAACACCAGAAGTGTGCTAATACACGATATATAGCACTCCTTATTATAGCTAGGGCAAGTAGCACATACAATGTGTGCCAAATACAGCACATACTAGAGTGTT
>JAYJLX010044124.1:0-13372 GCA_036873525.1 Chalinula nematifera
TCGAACGATGAAGATTTCGTAACTGAATCGGATTCCATTAGAAGACGTCTTCAGTTCCTTGTTCGTACCATTGATCACTTCTGGACTCGTTGGAGGAAGGAATATCTAACTGAGTTGAGAGCGGTACATGCAGGGAATGTTGGATTACGAGGGAACACGAAGAAAGAGATAGAGAAGGGGGATGTTGTGATAATATACGATGATAATGAGAAACGCAACCTATGGAAGCTCGGAGTTGTTGACGAATTGATTCCAGGACGTAACAACCGAGTCCGAGGAGCTAAGGTTCGTGTGTCAGTTCGAGGTCGTCGGATAGCCGTATGGAAGAGACCCGTTGAACGGTTGTATCCTCTCGAAGTAAGAAGTCCCATTGAACCCTCAGAAGATTGTGATGATTCGACTGAGGAGAATGAGGATAATGGACGAGACACCATGATCGACTCTCGAAGACCGAAGAGAAGAGCGGCTATTCAAGCACAAGACCGATTACATCGATTGAAGACCAAGGATTTGGTTTGACAATATGTACTCTGATTATTAATGTATATGTGAAAACACAGATATCTGTGGTGATACAATGTATGATATAATATAATATAATGTGTAATGTGATGTAATATAATGTGTACTTATGATCATTGTTTGCTATAGTGTAATATGTGTATGTATTGTTATCTTGACCATGTCTCCCACCTGGTCAAGGGTGGGGAGAATGTTGGAGATTGGACTAATATTATAGATTGAATATATATTGTAATTATTATTGATTTTTATACTTTTATTGTTTTTAATAATGTATCTGAGCGTGCGCACTTTGTGTGCTCAGAGTGAAGAGTGAGTAAAAATCCAAAATCTGTGAAGAAGGTAGCTTTCCTCTCTGGTGTTTGAGGGTTTATCAACACCAATCCTCACCAATCAACACCTCTATTGGTCCATTGTGATCCCAGGAGCCCTAAGCTCTTCCAATCCCGATACTAGGGAAGAAGCAATAATAAGCGGCCCTTCTTACTAAGGGTCGTTAAAGGCAAGGCACATTACTCATTGTAATAGCTATTTCTGGCCTTGTTTTGATCTCCCTTAGTAATTCGAAGTCACTTCTGACAATAGTCATCAAAATCACCATTACCACTAGTACTGGCAGCATCATTGACAGGATCTGGGCTAGTATCAGCTAGAGTAGCACCACCAAGTTCCCCACGTTTGAATCGTTTAACTCCTCTAGATCTACCTAGTCTGGTGACAATACAGGGGCGAAGTTTTCGTTTCTGCTTGAAGCTTATCATGGCTGTCGACTAGCTTCATGCATCGACAAGAAGGTGGGTGGAGGAAAGTGAATTAGATCTAATTAATTTAGACTTTAGATAAATGAGATATATTTGAGTCCATAAATATTCAATATTAATACTCATTATTGACAGTAAAAGTTTGTGCTATCGTTCACTACGTTCTAGCCAAGAACACTTCTGTGAGTACTGTAAGTGTATTATAATTAGTTTTTTGTTGTTAAACGGTTATATTTATTTAATACAGGTGTGTATTGCCTATATCGTTCACTGCGTTTGAGCCAAGAACACGTCTGTTAGTGCTGTAAGTGTATAAAATCAGTTTCGTGTTGTTTAACAATTAATACAGGAGTGTATTACCTATCGTTCGCTACGTTGTAGCTTCTGTGAGTGCTGTAAGTGTATTAAAATTAGTTTTGTGTTGTTTAACGATTATAAATACAGGAGTTTATTGCAATCATTCACTGCATTGTAGCAAAGAACACTTCTGTGCGCGCTGTAAGTGTATTATAATTAGTTTTGTGTTGTTTAATACAGGAGTGTATTGCCTATCGTTCACTACGTTGTAGCCAAGAACACTTCTATGAGCGCTGTAAGTGTATTAAAATTAGTTTCGTGTTGTTATATTCAGGAGTGTATTGCCTACTGCGTTGTAGCGTCTGTGAGAGCTGTTAGTGTATTAAAATTAGTTTCGTGTTGTTTAAAGGTTATATTTCTTTAATACAGAAGTGGATTGCCTACGTTGTAGCCAAGACCACTTCTGTGAGCGCTGTAAGTGTATTATAATTAGTTTTGTGTTTCTTTAATGATTGCCTAAATCATTGACTGCATTGTAGCAAAGAACACTTCTGTGCGCGCTGTAAGTGTATTATAATTAGTTTTGTGTTGTTTAGTTTGTTTAATACAGGAGTGTTTTACCTATTTTCACTACGTTGTAGCCAAGAACATTTCTGTGAGCGCTGTTAATGTATTATAATTAGTTTTGTGTTGTGTAATGCTTATATTTGTTAAATACAGGAGTGTATTTATGTACATGTAAAAGCAACAGAAAGCAGCACTCAAATGCTACACTTACTTTTCTGTGAAGCTAAAACAACTTACAGATTGAACAAGACAGCAAACCACTAGAGTAAAGGCTGGTTCACAATATGATGTTAGCAGACAGGCAGACAGACAGACAAACATACACACAAGCCAACTACTATAACCCTCTGCCCACGCTTGGGTCAACAATATGCAACACAGAACAGCAAACAAAAGAGAAATATAACAAGATATAACAACAATAATAAATGTAACACTAGCACATACAGACTATTAATAACAGACTAACAATTGATGATTACAGTATATAAAAACTACATGTACAACTCATTAAGAAAGGAAGAGATTCTGACCTGTTCCTACATGTACGTCAAACCTCAGTTTACATAATAATAACCATAGAATAAATATAAATGCACTTTAAGGGTTTACACACATTGTAATTATAATTTTCCTCAACTGTGAAAGGATGGTTCGAGTCCTTCCATGGTCGCTTGCAGTTTTTTTTTCCTGAGTCCTCGTGAGTTTGATTGGGTCCCCTGGCCTTTGGGGGGTGTTTTTTTTTTTTTTTTTTTTTTTTTTTTTTTTTTTTTTTTTTTTTTTTTCTTTCAGTCTCCTTTTTTTTATTGTGTACTGGCACGGTGAGGGATTTATCTTACTAAAGCTTAAAGATTATTAAACTTACTCCACACCCTAAGATTTATTATTATAACTATTATTATTTAATAAGTTAAAATTTAATATAATAACTCCCCCATAAGTGTTTTTTTTTTGTTTGCTTTAGAATGAGAAGATCTAAGTTGAAAGCAATGGCTGCTATAAACTGGAAGGTATATTAATTCTGTGGCATTTCCATGCTCTATCCATTTGTATTATATATGTGTGTGTATTATGAAGTATTATAAACAACTATTACCAACTTATTTCTCCATAAATAATCTTAAAATTTCACTATTTTGAAGCCAATTTTTTCGAGGGGGGGGGGAGGCAGCAACCAGTCAGAAGGTGTAGGATATTTCTGTACTCTCAGTATTTCTGTGGTTTTGTGTGGGTGGATCAAAGAGTTTTCACCTGTACTCCCCTCAAGAAAGTGTACAGTGCTCCCACTTGGTTGCTGACCCCTTGCAACTTTTTTCTGGCCTGTATAAAAGTGTTTTTGCTTTGTGTCCCATATCTATATGTATAGCCTGCTTTTCATAATTTCACCTATACTGTATTTATTTGTTAATGCCAATCTCCTTCAATTTTTTTTTTTGATTTTTCAATTACAATACACATAACACAACATAACTCCCCCCCCCCAAAATGAAGGGTAAGGAATCTTGTTTGAAGCACTGATAGGTATTTTATGCTGTTTTCATCCAATTGTAGCTAGTATCATTACACACACTGATACAATTTTTGTACTAATAAAATTGATGTAAACATGAACAGTATAGGCAAAAGTTGAAATCAAAGCTTTAAAACTGTTATAGGCTGAAAAAGGCAGTTATGTAAGTCTTGTTATATTCATTTACCTATAGCCAGAAATTTTTGTTGTGTAAAAAAATTCATGATTTTATTTAAATCTCGACTTAATTTACTTGCTTATATTTTTGCTTAAAGGTTAAAGCTAATTATACATCAGCCATGTGGTCATGCTCATTTTTTGTTAAAATCAGCCAAATAGAATAAAGAAAATCAGCAACTGCATGATTAACTTGTAAATGGGTCTGTCTACCTGATGATCAGTAAACCTTAATTGCCAAAATAGGAATTTGTATTGGTACGTCTAAATCCTTGCTAATCTACAATCCTATCAGTTGTACTTTTTGGCTATATATGAGAAATGTAATTATTTTATTTATAATGTACATTCATGTATTTCTGTAGAGTCATCTTCCTCGGATTATGGGAGGTGTGGAACTTATGTTGCTTGTGAGGCATCAGCGTTTAAAAGTATTGACGATTGGCTTGAAAAGAAGACAGGGAGCTTCGTGGTTTCCGCCTCCTTAACTAATAAAAGCCACAGTGACTGGGACTTTCAAGGGCTATTGTCATCAAGGTGTGGGGAGTGTAACCTACCAGACCATATTCTTCCTCATGCCTTCAACATTGATAGTGTGGTTAACATTCCTGATTCTAATGTACATGTAAGTCAGCTATACAATATATGTACTTGTCTTATAGAAGCCATAGAGATCAAAGTGTTTGTACTTGTATAACAGTACTGTATATCATATGAGATGGTATATTCATGTTAACACTATTAAGTTTTCACAGTTATTTCTATGGCTTACAATAGGACAAGCCACATATAATACCCCCCAACTGGTATACACACTCAATGATATTCATTAATCCCTCGGGCTACGCCCTCGGGATTAATGAATATCACTTCGTGCGTATACATGATAAACACAGTTGGGGGGTGTTATATCTATTACATGTATATGAAAGAAAACTTATTCATTTTTAAAGGGAGAAATTAAACTTGTTTCTTTTGTGTGCATATCCAGCCCGAATTTGTCGAGACACTGAGATGTAGTGTAATCAGTGCGATGATGGCTCAGTATGATGATATAACCGTTAAAAACTTAGCTGCTGAATTAATCATATACGTAAAACATTAGCAGCATGGACTACAGGTATTCAGGTAAGCTAATTGACTGTAAGAAGTACATGTGTATTGATATTGGTTATACCAGCCTGTGGCGTATAAGATAAAGTTGAGGAAATAGTTATATCCATGAGTGTATAGCCCAGGGTTTATTGTACATTCATGAGCTTAGTTCTCAAGCTATATCTATTGCTATAAAATTGCTTTTGAGTATGTTTTTTAGCCATGGTTATCATGAGACATAGATACATGTACCTGGAGAAATATATGGTTATATATATTTGGTACTCACTTTCTTCACATATACAATATATACGTATTACTTTGTCAATTTCCTTTGAAAAATAAGGTTTATATTGAGGCAAGCTTGAGCGAGCCCAACACTGGTCGGTCGCGTCCCAGTTTGACCGGTACGTGATTGTGCATTATATCGAATTCTTTTATAACGTTACTGAAAAAAATGATGTCATGAAAAATTCTTGAAAAACATTCGAAAAGCACAAAGCTATTGATCGAGCAAGCAAAACCTCAGAAGAAACAGCCAAACAAAAGAGATACTTACAACTATAAACAAGTAAAGATCCAGCGATTGGAAATGGGATGAAAGGCTCAAAGGTGAAACAAAAAAAAATTAAAAATTACCAAAGAAGAGCCCTGTGAGGAACTGGACTTCTTGAGCACCTGAGCATAGACAGCTATAGATAGGCCAACATACATGGGGGGGGGCAACATGTTGCATGCTATGGGCATTCGTCCTAATGATGATAAGGTGAAGCCATGGTCTATAGTGGAACTAGTCATTAGTAGTATCAACAGAATCACCTACTTGTAAGGAATCCAGTAAACTTTGTACTTTAGGTTTTCTAAGTGTAAAGTGAATGTGAATAGCTAGAAATAAAATTGATTTTATTTCATTAATGCAATAGTTACCACCCGAAGAGCCCTGGATCCACTGGTGGTCTCAAGCTAGCCATTGATGGTTTTGAAGATTGTACCTCAACTGAGACCGATACTGACAGTAACTTATCAGGAACTAAAACGAATGTGTACATTTTATCCTTAAGACTGATATACATGTATAAACACTTTACACTTACGAAACACATGATTAGTTGCTCATGTACATGTATATGCACCTCAGTTAGGTGATCTTTATAGTTGTCAGTGAGTAAAGTTTTTTTTTCATTAGGGCATTCCCGATTTGGTGACTTTGAGAAGAGACCAGAGTATGCCATCTTATGTGACAAAGGCTATAATGGAGGTTAGAAAGTTGAATATCTTGTTAATTATGTCTTTATAATTCCATGCAATCACATAGGGAAAAAAGGAGATTTTCTCGAGATAAGCTCCAGTCAGATTGGGCAGTTACTATTTTACCTTCTCTTTAAAGGAACTTGAATCTGGCTGTAACCCGAATGCGTCTCGTTCCTGCCTTGGGGTATACATACACGGGAAATGGGTAAGTGATGATTTTTGTTATGATACTTACTCCTTAAGACTTTATTGGGGTGACTCGCGTGTTCATTTGCTTTCTTGTATGCATGTATTGTATTTCCCCAAATAAAGCCCACAATTGATTAGTATAGCAACATCAAAGCACTGTTTTTAACCATGTAACAATATTATGGAGTGGCTATGTGGTCAAGAGGTTGAACTATTGGCTGTCAAGCTGGCAATGCGAGTAAATCTCTGGAGTGGACTTTTTTTTTTCCTTTTGTTTTTTTTTCAATTCATTTTTTCTTGGAACAAAAATTTAGCTTAGATTTTTACCATTTGGAGTTGACTGTGATTGTAATTGTAATCGATTACTATATGTGTTGCGATTTTTTGCAGTATTCATAATTTAACTATATTCAGAATTTTTTTCACTGCTGTAATGGGTCAAAATGGGGTTGTAATCACACTGAAACCCATGCAGGCTTAGAAAAAATAAATGTTATTTAAATTATTGTAACATTTATCTTTACACTTGCAGCTGCATTACTTTTGTAGTGAACAGAGTGAATTCATTATCCTGAGCCACGTAGTGGGGAGGGATACAGTAGTCGGCGTGTAGTTATCCCTCGCACCGGAGAAGCCATAGCGAGGGATACGTTAGTCGGTTTGTGTGTTACTTAGTTAGCAAAATGTTCACTTTGAATTGTTCGTGCAGAAAGATCTTAATGTGTTTCCTGTGCTTCGAACTTGCTGTGGAGTTAGCCAGTGACTTCTTTTCTGCTGCCCCTTAGGTCTTGTCTTCATCACATTTCTCGATCGTGTGGTAAGTGGCAAAATGTGTTTGAGCTTGTGGGCTCAAAAGTTTAAGCTTTTGAATACTGGTTTGACTTTCTTATAGAGTGTATTTCAAAACATTATTTCAGTTAGTTCATGATAAATATCCCAAAACTTTTTTATTGTTGGTTTTCAAGCAATTGTCGAAACAGCCAGCTTCACAACACTGTAACTTTCACAACTAGTATGTTTAAAATGCCAAGACAACAAATGCCACTATTTACACAGAAAAAAATGGTGTGCTAAAATTTGCACGTTTGGTATGTTTTTTCACTTTTAACACATCAGAAGTATGTTAAAACAGCTGTTTAATGCAGCTGGTTGCAATTAGCACGTCCAATGTGTGTATGTAACTACCCACATGCTATGTTATCTGATTAATAACATGAAGAAGCATGTTAAATTCTTGATCTTAACACACATCCATGTAAAATGCATTCAGATTTCATCATTAATTTTATTTAATTGAATATCATAATATAAAATAGTTATATATAATAATTATTTTTTATTAAAAAAATGGTGGGAATCAAGTGATACTCTTTGAGTGATACCTAGTTTATGGACACTGTTGCAAAGCCAAATAGATCTACAAAGGTTTATTTTTTTTTAGCTGTAATAGATTATTATAGATCTCAGTAGTACTGATACGACAGGCATTAATAATATTATTACATATAATTTTTTTGCTTATATCACCGTGGCAGTGTTCTTCTTGGTGTTCTTTTAGCGCTCGATTGTCGAGCCTATAGTGTACAGATACCACATATAGTGCAGGGGAGTTCTGTAATCTTCTTAGTGCTGTAGGTACTGTAGCACAAGTTGTTTAACAATGTAGGGTGAATTGAGCTAAAAATTATTGTTAGCCAAGGTAGTACATCCCAACCAGATAGCTCAGCCCGGGCATTCACATAAAAGCAAACCACAAACACTGGCAAAACTACAAAATAATAGGTAACTAAGAAATTGATACTTTACTAGATCATACCTAGTGAGGTATTGTCGAGTAATATATTATATAGAGTGTAACATTGTGAAAACCCCTCCTACCTTATTAATAGGGTCGTGGCAGGTGGAAGCAGTTATTGAAGTACCGTCATAATATCCTGTTATAACCACAAAACAAAAGGTAACTAGTAGTCGATACTTTACTATATAGATCATACCTAGTGAGGTATTGTCGAGTAATATAGAGTGTAACATTGTGAAAACCCCTCCTACCTTATTAATAGGGGGAAGGGGAATTGTAATTCATGTTGGCAATATACAGTATCACCCATCACTACTTCAAAGTACATGTACATGTAGCATGTACATGTACATGTACAGTAGCTGCAACAGAAAATTACTACAGCTCATGGAGTCAAAAGAAGGATCACCTGTCTATACCAAAAAGAGATACATGTACATTAACTTTTTTTTTGTCCACTACCAGTATTACAATAAATATTGTTTTCTAGGCACAACACCAGCTGAATCCAAAGTAAATTTAGAAAACTGGATGAACTACGTAGTCAAGTCACTATCAGGGTTGCCTTACCTGGCATTGTCATCGCCAGGAACCTAAACGGCACTCCTAGAACTGGGTTGTATCAATCACTCCCCCAGAGAGGTCACGCGATCATATTATCACACATAAACAGCTTTACTAATTGGACTAGTGACCTCATTGCTAATAACGCCTCTGCAGGGGCCCTGTTTTCTTTGGAAGGCTCCGGGCCCGGATCCATGGGAGCCGTTCATACCATCACTGGCCCATTTAGGGATCATTCTAACTAATCCGTGTGACAAAAAGAACTACATTTACTCATTAAAGATTGAAAAAAAAAATTGTTTGGTTGATATTTTAGTTTTTAAAGTACAGTGGAATGTCTAAAATAATGAAACTTTTGGGATGGGACCTACTTCATTACTCAGAGGTTTTCTTTAATTAAGGTACTATAATGACCTCAACCCTGAGTTGATGTATTACAATATGTATATGTACATGTATACTGTATAAAGGTTCATAGATTGGGTTACTATGTTGCCTCTAAGTCTAATGTAATGCCCCCAACGAATTACGAGTTTGAGTTAACGTACATGTACATACAATAATTATAAGGATTTTGACATAAAGGGTTTGCATGTAGGCCTGAGCCTATCATGCCAGCATAATAATAGGTAGAGCAAAGCATCAAGAATTGTTCCAGGAACATTATGAATAAGCACGGTGTAGTTCATTACAAAACTTAATCGATATAATTAATTGGCAGTCATGGTTGCTTTTGTTTTCTGGCATTGCAATTTAGCATAGGTGAAACTGAGCCTAATAGGAGCAAAAAATGAGCAATTATGATTCAAATCATCTTGATTTTATGCGTGGAATAATTATAAGAATAAGGCTGTGAGCATAATAGGAGGGCAAATTGAACAAAATAATAGGTAAAAAGTAAAGCGTAATAGGCATCATGTAGCTTCGATCATTAGAATCCCATTTGATTTAATTAGGACCGGTCATATACATGCACCAATTATTCCCAGCAAAATATCCTTCCCATTTCAATTACCATCAAATGAAAGGCATGACACCATAATTACCTCTATTAAAATCACACCCATTTCTTTTAAGGTTACATGTACATACAGTTTAGCGTTACATGTACATACAGTATAGCCTAACATTACATGTACATACAGTATAGTACACGTAATACAATTGGTCTAATATGAGAACCCTCACATAAATATTGTATATGACCTTCACCATATTATACATGATAATTATATATAATGGGTATGGTATGCATTAGAACAAAAGTGGAATTTTGTGCTGCAGTATGTGAATAGTATTTCAAAATGAAATGTGAAGTTACCTACACATTTCTTTTAAAAACGACTTTCCATGTTTCAATCAAAATTTCCTGTACTGGATAGATCTAAATCCACCACACAGGATTGACAACTGGAATTTGACATATCCTGCAGCATCTTGATGCAGGACTTTTAACATAAATTGTGTTAGTCAAGTGGAGTTTCATGCACTGTACGTATACATGTAATGTATCCAGTTACACTGACATTAACTTAGATTAAACGAACAAGCAAAAAAAAACCAGCATAATATATAATTTATACTATTTACAATAGATCATAAGGAAGCCAGTAGATTTAATGGTCTTGTATTAAATTTAAGTATAGCACAATAGAAAAACCAAAAAAATGTACTACAACATTTGGTAAATTAGTTACGTAACAATCCAAATATAATGACAAGAGGCGAGAACAGCGCTAGTCCACGATCTTATTGTGTTGAATTAAACGATGAACGAATCGCCCAAGCAGGAGGCTAAGTTGGCAAACTTCTTGAGGATGGTGTACTTGAAATACATCTTTTCTGCGCTCTGCTAGCGGCGACTTTGAATCCTCATAACGTTCATCTAGTAGCCTAAAAAACTTTGAAGCTTTCGACGATCGCCACTCCAGTTTCTTTGTCAGAAGTTGTTCAAAGCCATCATCAGAAGCACTTAGCTCACTGGACATATAATCAGCTGTCATTATCTCTTTCCACTTGTTCTTCTCTTTCTCTTGTAAGTCACTCTTTTCCAAAACAACTTTCCTACTGTTTAGCTTCTATACATCCAATACAAAAGAATAAATACATTGATAGAATATATTTCAAATCTTTTCATATACCCTTGTAATGCGTTCTTTCCTCTGTTCCCTCTTTTTTTTCTTCCCCCTTCTTTCTAGTGAAGCATCTTGGCATAATGTACGGTAGTAGGTATAAGCTGCCGCTGAATATACAATGTACATGGATGGTCAAGGAAGGCATTTAAGTCAAGGAGTTATGTAACTTACTTCTAATTTGGAAGCTAGGATTGGTACTTCGTGTAATAGCTTTTCTGAGTTCGTGCTATCCTTAAAAGCACATCTATGTAATACAGAACAAAATTAACATGACTATCAGGCTTCAGTGCAATGTAAGTACTATTCAATATGAAATACGATGGTTGCTGAATGCAAAGCTGTCGTCGAAATAGAATCCCAATGTATTCCTGAAGTGTATAATGTCATATTGTAAAGCTAGGTTTTAGGGTACTGCACATGACAACACGCAGGAAGTGGCTAGTAATAAAACTCTCCTACAAATATACCACAAAAATCCACGTCCACAATGGACACCCCAGCTGGTCATTTCTAAGCACATATTTCAGTAAAAGTTGGCCTGTGAGCAATCAGAAAACGATCAGGTTTGGAAAGTACAGCGACTCATTGTACCCCATGCAGACTGCAATGCATACATGTAGTTTTCTTAATTTCAAAATTGAAATTGCCAGCAAAGGAATACAAAGGGCCAAACTGTCAATGGCTTGCTTTGGATGAAAAGTGTCTACACTAAAAAATTCAAGTGCATGCTATATGTTGCAATAAATATGGAGGCAAGTTTCACTGACTTATAGCAAGATTTTAATAATGTGTTTGGCTTTACAGTTGACTTATAAAGCTTGCTTGTTAGCTAACTCTCTAGCCTAAGGCACTTACATTTTTAGTTTCAGATTCCTAGCAACCACCACAAAATTCTGTTCAGGCAAGTGGCAGCATCCTTAACTTTTTGCAAAACTATTAATTATTTACCATGTTGTATCCATTGAAGTTTTCATCTTCTTCACACAGTATATTGTAAATGCTTCGGACTTCTGACTATAGAAAAATAGCAAATGTTTAAAAGTCAAGACCATAATTACAAGTCATGAACTCACTCGAATAACATTATCAACTTTCTTGCTTGATTTGTCTGTAGAGCTTCCACTGGACGACTGCTGATTTTGTAGAAGGTTAGTTATTCCTTCCAAAGCTACTTCTTGTCTTTTCATTGAATCAGCTAACTTTGTTACTGCACTTGACAAGGCTTTTAATACATCACCACCTCCGCCATATTGATCATCAGAGTTGGGATGACAGTCGTTTGCTACTTGAAGATGAAGTTAACACCCGGTGTAGTACTTGCAACACTTGCATTACTTTGAGGCTACTAGGTAGGGCAGAAGGCGTACTGGTCTTATGTGTTGTAGGAGTGGAAGTAGGGGTTGTATTTCTTTCAGCCGCTTCTAAAATTAAAAACAGTGTATCAGGTACTCATGTTTTTTTTAGTCCCAATCATAAAATTACGAATGAGCTTACATTCCCATATCTACATACCCATATATCCATATATACACTCAGTACATACATCACTCAGTACATACACATATATACATACACATATGTACATACACATATAAACATATACATACAGTCGGTACATACATATATATACATACACATATGTACGTAGTAAAGCACGTGCTCACCATGCTTTAAAATATTTATGGTATTTTGTGTGGGGCGAATCAAAGACGGTTGCTGTTGCTGAATGCTTCTGTAAGTCCGCTGTGTGAATGTTTTATGGGAGCGTTTGTGTGAGTAGTGCTTGCGTGAGCGTTTGTGTAAGTATTTGCGTGAGTGCTAGTCTTAGTGTCTAGATATTTAAATTTGGTGAGTGTTTGTGTGCCTATTCAAAGTTTTTTTGAGCGTTTGCTTGTTTTAGCTTTCAAGTTGTGCAAGTGCTTTCTTTCCTGCGAGTGTTTGTATGAACATTTGTGCGTTTATGGGATAAACAATCCCTTAACCACAAGGTGTGTGTTCTGTATGGCTAATACAGCACAGCTGGAGTCTTTGATCCACCCATTCATAATACTTTAAATATACATATATTTATATATATACACATACACATACATATACACATATATACACATACATACACACATACATACACACATATATACACACTTATATACACATAATTAAATATACATATATATATACACATATATATATACATATATATACATACACACATAAATACAAAAGCGTTTTGCAGGGCTATATAAGTGATACAATCATCCAGTGCTATATAACCCTTTGATGTTTGATATAAAACTGGGATGCCAGTGCTATATAACTCTTTGATGTTTGATATATACCCGCACTGATGTGGCTAACACACTTTGAAGACAAATCTACAAACAAGTTGAGCGTATCCACCTATACATATATACTCATACATATACACATATATATATACACATAATTATATATACATATATATATATATATATATAGCCATACTACAAAGCAATTTGCTGGGGTA
>JAYJLX010044135.1:0-35309 GCA_036873525.1 Chalinula nematifera
AAACGCTAATAATTTTATTTTGCATCAGACGCGGAGTGTTTCAGGAATTTCAGGAATTCGTGCTCGTTTCCAATCCCGGTAATCGAATATCTATGATTATACTGTGTAGAGCATATTGTTCAAGGGAATTAATTTCACATCGAAAATTTAAACTTCATAAAAAACATTTCATGACATATGTTGATAACATATATATATATATTAAAGTTGATGTATATTCATGAAAAATAGTACCCTTACAGTCTAAATTTGTGTCATATTCATGAAATTAGTTTCCTTGAACACCATACCCCTATATTGTACCTATAGTACAGTACATACCAGGAAGATTATCAGTGTCATTACTGATTCTGTCATACACAGAAGATGAAGATGGATTGAAACAGGATTCACAAGCTGTCCTGAAGTTATCGTTATCTGCAATACACTGAACACACTGTCGCTCAAAACTACCGGAGCTGAAACAACTTCTGAGGGTCAGCGCTGATGGAAGACAGAATGGTGGCAGAAAGCCAGGCAAACAGTTACAAGGGGCATCCATATCACACGGGTTACAGTCACCATTACCATTGCAAGGCTAAAGTATATATAAATAGCATTGTCATTTAGCTAACTATACGAAATAATGTATGTGTCTGACCCGTAGTCTATCAGAATAAGGAATGGATTGATTGTAACAGAATGCTCGATTACAAGCACAGCTAGTACCAGTATAAGGTAAGTTACCATACTCTACACTAGCACACTCACAAGCACCAGAACAAGTACAGTTACCTAAGTATACAGAGGGGTATAATATAAAATAGTGTAGTGGGCGTAGGCCAGTTACCTTGGTTACCACTACAAACAAATCCACTATCGTTCCTGGGGCAATAGTAGTTATCACACTCACAAGTGGTACCATACACTTCAGGTTGTTTGTTAAGCTACACAAGTTGAATATTGAATGCTTACAGAGAGAGGGAGTGAGAGAGGAAACAAGGGTACACGTACGTATGCATACCAATATAGCTAGTCCAGCGATCTGTTTGCTATCAATAGTATATAGTGTATCAGTGTTCCCTGTACTGACAGTATAGTCATCCGATACTCGACATTGACACTCACCACACAGACAATTACCCCTTCCACTACACTCGTCACCATTAACACCAGTACTGAATGGAATTATAGAGAGAAATAGGAATTAATTTTATAATTATATTATATGTAATAACTACAGTAGACCCCTTTAACTGTAGACACATGCAGGCCATGCATGGTGAACCAACTATTGTATGTCCTAAATTCAAAGGTAACCTTCATCAGGTGGGACAGAGTTGCATACCCCATTTGGTAAGTGAGATACATAAATTGATTGTCTGTTAATAATATATTCAATGGGTGTCCTCCCATTATCATTAGGTGTACACATGAGGAGTTTTACACTACATGACTTACGGGCATTGAAGTGTCTCGGTTTCATCCGTACGACAGTTACAGTTCTCACCCATCCTAGATAATCAGATAACAAATGGGTGTGGTTTTAATATATCACATGACTCACCATCCCGGATCACATTCACACACTCCACAAGCTTGGGTACCATTACCGGAACAGAGGTTAGGTCCACGTAAGCCTGACGCTTCACAATCACACCTACAAATCCCTTCAACCACTATCTCAAAACGTCCATACCCGGGTATGTTAACACTGACAGTTCTGCAAGACAAAAACAAAAATCTTACAATAATGCATGCATGGGAGTGCCATAAGTGTGGTAAATCACCTCGAGTTATTCCCTGTGACCTCATTAGTACAATTATGCAAAGTGACATTAATATTGAAGATGACTGTGTCATTAGTTGTAACATTGGAGCACGATACACCATCGGAATTGACAACAGTACCACTGTTTGTACACAGAACATAACAATAAAGCAATCATGTTCAACAAATCGAACCAGACAAATGTAATAATAATAGTATTCAA
The DNA here is from genome assembly GCA_036873525.1 of Chalinula nematifera. Lineage (NCBI taxonomy): Eukaryota > Metazoa > Porifera > Demospongiae > Haplosclerida > Chalinidae > Chalinula > Chalinula nematifera. Next base: position 1,974 of record JAYJLX010044135.1, read on the forward strand.
TATGAAATCAGAAAATGAATAGAGTAAGTAACAAACAAGTGTTACTCTTATCCTGTTCCAGGACAACCATTCATACAACAAAACTAAACCACGAACGATTGTTTATAATCACTAACAAACCAATGGCTAAAATAAACATACAATAATCATACTCACTCTGGGCAAGAAACAGTGTTTGTTATACTCAGAACATCACCATCAGCCACAATATACGCCAACTGTACTGTGGACACTATGTTCTATAGTACAATGCATAATAATGTGGACACTGTATTGAATTCTATAGTATATACTGTGGACACTACTCTACTGTATTATACATTGTTTAGTATTACTTTACTGTAAACACTATTCGATTGTTCAGTATACACCAAACACATGTTTATAGTGAGCACCTCATAAGCCATTTCCAGTGCTTGTATGATATCCTTGGAGCCATCTTGAATAGTGACAACTTGGGGACTCACTCCAGTCAACATGCTAGCCAAAGATTTATAGTATTCTGTGATTTCTTCCAGCACAGCGAATACGGGTGACACCAGGTTGGCTTTCGATATTGTCCGTATTTGTTCAATTGAAGGATAGTCCTGGTTGAATATACAATATATCATAGTACCCATATCGTTTATTTATATATACTTACATGTTTAGCATTATCAACGTATGTATAAAACCCTCTATCAGGATCATATCTTGTCCTACAGTCGTCAGGCGCTTGTGTTAGTATACCACCATTCTGTTATGAAGAAAAAAACAGCTACCATCAAATATAATAAACTTACATGCATTCAAAAATTCATCAACAATGGTGTTCTTTGGTGAATAGGTAATTTAACCCCTATATGCTTATAATCCCACCCACCTACCTACACTGCAATGAGGCCACGATTGGGTGTAAGGGCACTATCAAGAGTGTATATACATATACGTTTTAAGTATATATGTTGATATTACAGTGGAACCTTTGCAATCATGGACGGTCTGAAATAAGGTCACCTCTGTAATGAGGACAATTGTCTGAGTTCCCATGTAAAAGGTACTTTTCCATACTAAACTACCTCTGAAATAAGGACACCTCTATAAGCAGCTAGGGTATACTTTATGTTAGGCCCAATGGTGTCCACAATAAATAGGTTCCACTGTTATACAGTATGTTTTACTATGTACTACACATTGTTCATACCACTCCATCTCCTGCTACATGTACAGGAGCATCCGTTATAACCACAATAATCTTTCTAGCATTTTCTCTCCATCCAACAACATCTCGGCAGAGAATGGCTTGAGCCATTGCATCAAGGGTACCTTCAGGATTATCTGCATTGGTCGATATTTCAAGGTCATCGAATCCTTGCTGTAATAGAGTAATAATAATAAATTGTTAAAGGTAATAAAATACTATGTTTACAATGAAGCTGGAAGACACGTTGGTGAGATTGACGTTGTGAACATAGCTGATAGGAGCGCTGCATACACTTCCCTTACAAGCAGATGGAACCGATTCATCTCGTGAAATTGGTACTCTGAATGGAGTCCTACAATAATACACACCACAGCAGGAATAATTAATTAGAACGAATTAGGGAGTGGGGCTTACGTCAAGGCGAAAGGTGAAGTGAAAGGAAAAATTAACTTGTCCACAAATGTGCCAAAACCAATTTGAAACCGAGTGGAAATATTACGGATAGTATCAGCTGCAATATGAAAACATTGAACGTAATATTGGAGAAAAAGCCACACCCATTTTACACACCTATATCACTGGATATATCCTTGATGGTTTTAAGATCGTCCACTAAAGAGAAGGAGAGATCGACAATCATGTACAAGTCAAGAGGGAAGTTTTCAGCTGGTCTGACTTTAACTTGAAATGACCGTGTGTCACCTGTGAAACAAGAACACTGCAATAAGCATATAACCCTCTTCCATAGTCACATGACCTGCAGTCACATGATCCATAGCCACATAACAATCCCTTGACTAACCTGCTCGTAATCTTACTGTGGCTTTACGAACAGATATTTGATTATCATCAGTCAGTGCCAACTACACGAAATAGAAAACATATTGTTCTACACAGTAACAATCACAGCACTAGTTGTTTTATAACATGCTACTACCAACCTCGTCCAGTGTTATTGAGCTCTGTTTATTGAAGGTATAGCTAGTGGGACAGTAGTTATCACTAGCAGTATCATTACTGGGTGCAAAACACCGATTCTACAGCACACACACATTATACACAGCACATGAACATGTATAGTCTAATAATAACTGGTAATATGGACTATGGTCACATACTCTGTATAATGTAGTAGGGCTAGAACACCATGCACAGCCTGCTGCAGGGATTGAATAGCACTGTTGACACGTCTGAGCCTCACTACAGGACACTAACTGGTGGCATCCAACAACTGCAGAAAATTTATGAAAAAAAAAACCCCAGTAAATATTGACTCCATACTACCAATGCTAACCATATACACTGCAGACTAGTCTACAGCTGGATCAGTGGACTCACCTTTGATGCAGTAGCTGAAGCCAATAAACAAGAATAGCAATGTGGCAGCATTTTTCAATGGCAATCTCATATTAATGTCAGCCTCTATCAGTAGCCCTACCATCAACAGGATCACTATACGTGTGCTAATAGCACTATGGAATCTGTAAACCAGTCCAGTGATCTTTTATATTGTGCACGCATGAAAATTAGTCACGTGATGAACCAATTATTATATTGAACAATAACAGTTATAAAACTTAATTAATCAATTAAAATATGACTTGAGGTCTCAAGTGGAATTGCATTTTATTGGCACGAAGCGAGACCTTCAATAACTTCTCTTTCTTCATTTTAAGAGCCCATTTCTCATCTCTTTGTTTCCTCATGTGATCGTCACATGACAAGTTCCATCCAATAGCCCGATACCGTGCCATTACTCTACCAACCGAAGTACCCTTCCTATGTCCACCCACTGGAATATGCTGTCTGTAATAGTTCTTATAGTAACGATGACCCACGGTCACTCCTGAAGGCAATACCAGCTCCAAATCATCGTTTACTTTCAGTGACTGATTGGTGGAAGGGTCTGATTGGTCGTCGACGATGTCATCGTTTTTAGGGTAACTCTTAGTGTAGTCGTAGTATTCAGCATACTCTAGTGCTGCGTCTCCTTCAAACATCATCTTACAATGACACTTGTCTATCATGTGATGTTGGACAGCCTCTACAGTGTGGAAGGTCTTGCCTCTCTCATTGCAGTACAAGCACACGTTACCGATGCCTACCTTAGCCCCAAGGTACTCTATGAGACCCTCTAAGTCAACCAAGTATTCCAAATCTGGAATGAAGAACCCATGAACCTTCCCCATGTGTGCCAGACTGGACTCCATATTGTCCTCATAGTTTGGACAGAACAAACACTCGGTTACTTCCAAAGCCTCACCATCTTCTTCGTCGTCTTCTGCTTTATCCTCTTCATGTCCTTCCTCTCTATCCTCTTTATCTTCCTCCATCTTCGATACACCATCGTCTTTCAGGACACGTTCCAAAGGTGGGTCCACAGAAGGTGTGTTGGCAGCTTTCAACTCCATTTCTTTGTGTTTGCGTGACCTCTCATGGCTTTGGAGAGAGTTCGTGTTGGAGAATGTTTTGCGACAAACCTTACAGTATTGAGCCTGTTTGGAATCTTTCTCTTTATCCTCTGCTTCCTTAACGGCTACCACCTTCTCCTGGTATACTAGAGCTGTCACGGGAGGTAGCTCAGCAACTTGTCTCTTCAGATTGTATCTGTGCCAATCAGTTTTATAATGAGCTCGTTGGTGCTCCGGTTTGCTGAAAGCCACCTGACAGCAGATACAGGTATACGGTTGTCTATTCAATACAACGGCCATAGCTGCTTCGTTTATCTTCCTGGTTTCTTGAACTTTGTTTCCCAATAATAGTTCTCACAGTCGAGAGTTTCTCCTTCAAACTCTTTTCTTGTTACGATTTTGTCAACGTTGTGCAATCTGTATCACGTGGTCAAGTTGGGCGTAACGCCACGCCTCCAAATGTTTTGGTCGGTTACGCCCACAAAACACGTGGTATAAGGTAGATCATCAGGGTAGATCTACCGGTAGCTCATCAGTAGAGACTCTACCACTACTCCTTCTCTGACTGTGTCTCCAGTGAGGTCTCCAGCGTCTTCCTTTACTAATATACCAATAGTACTAGACTCGTCCTTTCTTGTTGATACAAATGAAAAGGAAAAAGGCAACAAAAGACTTTGCAAAGAAAAAGAAAAAGCTTGGCAAAGGAAAAAAGCTCCCTGACAATGCGACTGTGACTTCATTCAAATCTCACAGCATCCATTTGCCTATTCAACTTGAAGAATCACGTGGTCCAACAACTCACAGGAATTTATCATTATCGGTATGTGCTCACTCTAACTGAGATTAACCTAAGTTTGTATGGGATGTGGTTTCATTGGAACTACATAAAATTGCTTGTGGTATTCAGACTGGGGGCTACCCTTGAAGACGTACCCACTGTTTCCAATTCTATTTGAAATTGTGTAGTTTTGCTTAATATTAAACATTTTGCATGCATAAATGCCTGTGTACTCCTACATGTGTTATACTATAGACCCTTTACGTTATACGTTAGGCGTGGCCTCGGGCGGTTTAACTGGTTAAACATGTTAGTATATTTCTGTAAATCATTGGATATTCTGCCACCTTGTTGTGTAACAGTGTAGGAGCTTCAGTTGCAATTGCAGAGAATGGATTTTTTTTTTCAAAGACCACTTGGATATATTATGCAAAATCGTATAACAAAACTAGTGATCTACTTCGCTAAAAAATTTACTTATCCCTTCTTGCAAATATAGTACAAAATTATCTCTTCCCTACCTTTACCATACAAAGTTTGATTGTACACCAAAATGGCCGACCTAGTTTTGCTATGACCACGTATGGTGGGATAGTACTGGCAGCCCAGACCCAACCCATGCAGGAGGGTCTGGTACAATGCAATAGAAGAGTTTGTGTAGGAGAAGCCCAGAAATTTTGTGACGTGTCAATGATAAAGTTTATTTTATTAGAAGTTAAAATGGGTGTAATTATTTTTATTGTATTGAAAAAAACGATTAATATTAAACTGAGATTATATGCTTTTGGTGACGTTTATAAGTATTATAGATTCTGATTGGTCACGTAAGATTTCGAACGGCGGCACTAACTCTTCAATTGCATTGTACCAGACCCTCCCATATGGGTTGGGTCTGGGCTCCCAGACTACTAGTAGTAGTGGGTTACTCCAATCTCATTTCCTTGGGGTAAACAGCGACTTGTTCAGCTAGAATGCTACGGTTGATGACATTTGCTCAGAAGGAAGAGAGGGGCTTGTAATATATCGTACGATTAGTGGGTGTGGCTACATAATATGATTAGTGGGTGTGGCTATATAGTATGATTAGTGGGTGTAACTTGAGATGTTTCAGCTGCAACTATAATTATCCCTCACATTAGCAAAGCCGTAGCGAGGGATACGGTAGTCAGCCTGTCTGTTATAGTGCGTTAGCTAAGTTAGCAAAATTTTCACTTTGAATGAATGGTGCAGAATGATGCTGCGTTTCCTGTATTTCAAACTTGCTATGGAGTTTGCCAGTGACTTCTCTGCTGCCATTTTGGTTCCCGAATGCGTGATAAATGGCTAAATGTGTTTGAGGTTTTTGGTTCCATAGGTTAAGCGTATGAATACAGATTTGGCGTAATTTTGGAATGTGTTTTTAAAGGTTTCAGTTAGCTTAAAATGAAATATCCTAAAACTTTTTTTATTGTTGGTGTTTAATCGATCGTTGAAATGACTTGGTGCTTGATGTGACCTTAGCACTGAAACTTTACAATATGCTTAGGACAGCAAGAGCAACAAATGCTGCTATTCAAATCACTTTGTTACTGTGTTTTTAAGTGAAATCAATGGTTTAGCTATGAAGATGAATTTTTGGTTGAGCACACCTTTCTTCAGAATGTGCGCGTACGATTGTTTTAACCCTTTCATTGCTAAATTGTTAATTGATCAGCCGCTCCCTTTCTTTGATGCAAACGTTTTTGCTTTACTCAGCAATAATGTCTTCCACTTCCAGTAAATTGTAGTTGAGCTCAAGAAAGTCTTTTCAGTAGATTGCGAGGGATTCACACTTTTGTGCTAGTTGTAGTGTAAATGTTTCCTAGATCATTTACTTCAAACCTAGGCAGGAAGGGTACATCGGGAGGAGGGGAAGGGACGGGAAAGTGCTATAGCAATATTTTAAAAAAATTATCTTGCTCTGGAAAACTCAATTTCTTTTTTTCGTTTGTAGGACCTCGTGAGACACCTCCATCATCCGAAGCATTCCGTTCGTAAAGATGGACTCACCGGTCTACGAGAACTATTCCTATCGAACCTTCCTCTCCTGGAATCCTCCGTTGGGGAAATTATAAAGAAGTCCTCTCCATTATTTGTAGATCACGATATCGGTGTACGTCACTCGCTATACTTGCTGCTCAAGCACGTTTTCCAGGTTATTAACGAAAAATCCATCAAACCTTTCTATCCTTTGCTCCTGGCAAGTCTGAAGTGTGGTTTAACCCACATTGATTCATCCATACAGGTGGACTCGTTGAAGATCACGGACCTTTTAATAACTCATTACCCCTCGTTGATTAAGGAGTCGATTAATAATTTAATACCGCTTTACCTTCCTCTTGTGGCAATGAAAACAAATAAGCAGTTGTCAAAGGGTAAAAGCAACAAGTCTGATGTGATTAGTCTTTATGTTGCTAAGCAACCAGTCCTGAGTCAGCTATTAGTTTTCATGTCGCTGATGAACAATAAAAATAATGAAGCCACGCCCATATACTCTACCCCTGTAATTAATGCAAGCGAAGGAAAGGTGTGGCCTGACGGTGATTGCTTATCGGTTCCTCGTGATCTTTCCTTGTTTTATGAGAGTTCTCCATTTTTGTTTATTGTGAATCCTCGTTTGTTTCATCCAGCAGTGTGTGGGCTCCAATTAGAATCTCCTCACAGTAAAGAAGCCCCCTACCAATGTGTACCACAGGTAACAGAGCTCGAGAATAAGCTAGTCAAAGCTCTGCTGGAGTTATGGATTGAGATCGTATCTGGTTCGTTAATGGACACGCCCACTGGCACCGCCCATTCAGACCTATGTATATTAATGTCAACGATTATCCAGTTATTATGTTCTCTAGTCTTTAATAACCTCATCGACGAAGTCAAATTCCAGGGACAGTTTACTGGTCACTTTGTACCCTATTTCCCGCTATTTGGTAAAGATGGCGTCACTGCTGAATCGTTACCGAATGTTTTCATGTTAAACTTGTATTTTTCTCGTCTCTTTCTAGCAGTAGCCAAACCACACCCCCAATCAAAATTAATTAACATACAACCAGTTGTTAATTACCTCGTATCCCAGCTCCCCAAAGTGGCTCCATCTCTGCTTTCAGCCGACCTTGTTGAATGTGTTTCAGTAATTACCAGTATAATACATGACGTACTCACCTCTTCCCCTGTCCCTATCTCCCCCACAGTGATGGTTCCTTTATTCTCTGCCTGTCATTCACTGTTCATCTCGTGCCATCCGCAATCAGCCGCTAAGCTATCGTTTCTATCGTTCATCAATACCATAACACATCAGCATTTCGTTCCCTTCTCCATTACTGCCACTAACACGGACCGACAGCTATTCCTGGACCATTTCCTGTATCCATGTTTGTCTGAATTACCTGGACTGTTACAGCGAGTTGCATCGTCAACGGAACACGTTAAACTGGTCATACAGGTTTTGAAAACAGCTTTATCCTGCCAGATTGATCCAGTTGTGACTGAATTCAAGGCCAAGTCCTCTGATATTTATGGTAAGATACATGTTGTAGAGTGCCTTGTATCAAGTATTAATGATAAGGGTTACTGTATATTGTGGAGTTCCCTGTTATCCCTCGCACCAGCAAAGCCATAACAAGGGGTATGGTAGTCAGTTCGTGTGTTTGTTAGTTAGTTAGCACTTTAATATAAAAAATTAGCGTTTTTTAGGAAAAAAGTTTACTTTACACAGTTGGTATAGAACAATGCTGAGGTTCCTGTACTTTAAACTTGCTATGGAGTTAGCCAGTGACTTCTTTTCTGCTGCTGTTTTGCTGTCGTCTTCGTCAGTTTTCCCAATTGTGTGGTAATTAAGTGGCCAAATGTGTTTAAGCTTTTTGGATCGGTAAATTAAGCTTATTTATACTGGTTTGGCTTACTTTTGGCATGTATTTAAAAAGTTTTCAGTTAACTTATGATGAATATCCCAAAACTTTTTTTACTGTTGGTTTTCAATCAATTGTTGAAACGGCCAGCTTCATAAGTCTGCGCAGGCCTTGGTTCCTGGTATGACCTTAGGACTGTAACTTTCACAATACGCTCAGGACGGCAAGAGCAACAAATACAGTTATTCAAATTGCTTTGTTGCAGTGTTTTAAGCAAAATCACTGGTTCAGCTTTGGTCATGGTTGCTGGGTTGACCACACCTTTCTTCTCTATGCTCTGCCTTTTTGCTAAATTGTTTTTTTTTTATCAGCCACTCCCTTTTCTTTGCTTCAAATGTTTTTGCTTCACTAATGCTCTCTTGCTGGCAGTAATGTCTGTCAGCGAATTATAGTTGAGCTCAAAAAAGTCTAGTAGAGCGCGAGGGATTTGCACTTTTATGCTAGTGTGAAGTATATCAGTGATAGGTATTACTGTATGTTGTAGATTGCCTTGTATATTGTTGCATGTATTAAGGCTTTTTCACTTTACAATACTTTCTGAAGCGCTTTAAAGTGCTTTGAGTACACAAGTATGATGATGCCCATTGATTTTGTTCACACTAATAAAATTCATTAAAAATAATTAAAAAATTGGAAGGGTGGGGCCAAGAAAATTGCTTTGAGTACCATGCTGTTTTGTTTTTTTTGCACCTTTAAAATCGTTACGAAGAATCGTGACCTGGAACTCTCAGAATATATTCTCAGATTATCATTACAGTCATTCCAAACAGTGAATAAAGGGCTCTTCATCACATCGAGAGATTTAATAGTCCTTTTCCCATCGTACCAACAGCAAAAATGGAACATTTTGGCTCACATGACGCTTTGATGCATTGTAATTCACATCCAGAAGTGGATCGGTTTTCAATTAATGCGTATCGAAGCACTTCATGTCTCGTGTGCTCCAGCGTGAATGTGCGTAATCAATGCGCATTAAGTGCTTTGCAAGTGATAGTGTGAAAAGGCCTTTAATGATGGTGTGTTACTGTTATGTTCTTACATCAATGTATGTATGAGTGATACATGTGACTGTTTGTTGTTAAGTGCCTTGTATTAAAATAAACCAGGAGTTAACTTAGCATCATGTGACATTGTAAAGCCAACCTTTACCACATATTGATGTATCTTAATTTGGAGGTATCTTGTTTATAATATGAATAAACTGTTCTCTGTGACTTCCACTGATTATTTCAACTATAAACTGCTACCCAGAATAAATCAGTAGTCTCGTCCCCAGACCAATATTTACCAGACCCTCACCTGACAGGAGGCGTGGTCTGGGGACGAGACTATAAATCAGTGGTAGTAACTATTGGTATGCTATATGCTATGCACCATCAAAGACATAACCACATATAGATAGCTACGCTACTACACTGCATGGGAGTTACATCACTGCTATTCTAATTATCCATATATACAAGTATCTATCTTATTTATGAACTTGTAAAGGACAATTTCTATAACACCCAAAAAGGAAAAAAAATTTGATCACACCCTTCATTTGCTAATTGCCATAAAGCACTCCCTGCTCTGCACACTTATACATACTGGGTAGGAAATGTAAGTTTAATAATATACTCAAATATTTAAAACACCTAGACTGTGTCTGGTAGTATATCACAACTGGCTGCGTGACTCACTGATTTTGGCTGTGTGGTCAATCATTTAATGGATGGTATTCCTGTACATGTAATTTGATACATAACCCAGTACACATTATAATTAGCCTAGGTGAACATTATTAATATCTATACTGTCTGTAGTGTTTGTCTGTGAGTGTCTACCTCTCCTCTACTATATATGTCTGTCAGTCTATTGCCGCAACTTGGGAAATTTTCATCTGTCGTTTTTTTTTCACTTTTGTCTGATGTTGCTTGATTTGGTGCTAATTTATGTAAACAATTTTCATAGTGTGGGTCTATCATTATATATATTGTATGTCATACACTATAATACTCATTCCCCCATTTTATGTATTACAGGATCTAATGGTGTCCTCCATTGTCTGCCGAGCCCTATTCAACAATACCTACTCAATCTCAAAACTTATACACAAATACGGCATAATTAATTAACTACTGGTTATTAATATTAGTATTATTATTTGATTAATAGAAATATTGTTGATTTATTTATTTCCTCTAATTGCTTGTTCTCCTCCAAACCCCTCCTCTCCTGATTCCCCCCCCCCTCCTCCCCCACCTCCCCCTTCCTTCTCCCTGTTGTTCATTATAATGTTCTATAAACTGTTATCTGTGTCACAATACATGTCACATTGGGTGTTATATACAGTTAAACATTCCATTAGGGTTACACAGCCTGTACACACTCCATATCGGGTTAGACCTTAATTCACTTTCGGGGCTTACACAGGCTGGACATTCCACAGTGTGTGGTGCACTGTTCTGGACAATGGAACCTATTGTCAGAGCATTTTAGCATCATGCAGACTTGTCATAATTATTATGATAGTTACTTAGGCACCATAAGCAGTGATCCTAATCAACATACCCACATCTATACTGTATACTGTACATTTTATTAGCATCATACAGACTTGTCATAATTATTATGATAGTTACTTAGGCACCATAAACAGTCGATCCTCAATATACGCAAGTTTATACTGTAATATACTGTCTAAATAGCCTCCCCTCCTCCCTCTCTATACATAGCTATAATTTATATCCCATTGAAATTCTTTTCATGTTTAATTGCTGGCCATCTAGTTCATGTTATATACATTGTATATATCGATGACTTGTTCTCCAAATGTATAGTCACGCTCCATTTAATACCATCTGGATTATTAATATTTTCCATTCTTTGTGCCATTATTGGTGATTTGTTTGCCGTCAGCTATGAGTGGGTCTGCTTTAAACTTGATTCAATTATACGCTGATCACAATACTGTCTGCAACCATCGATTCCTTGTACATATATGTATGTGTACCTATGTATATATATCCATATGTGTTTATCAATGCACTGTATTGTTGTTGTTTGGGTGTCAGAGATGAGCTACACCAACTACATGTATCTCATGAATGTTTTTTTTTGTGGTCAATGTACAAAGGAGGTACAGTTGAATGAATCTCTACCTGAATTGGCCGCGTTCCAAATCAATACTTGCAGTGCTGGGTAGTAATGAGTTCAAATTCAAAAGCAAAGCCATAACAATTCAACACTTCACTAAATTATATCGAAGGCTCTTTGGGGGTTCCAATACCATGTTGCAGTGTGTTAAAGGTCTCAATTGTAGCCATATTACTTCATTGTAGCAATTTTACCCTTATTCGTTAATAATGGCTGTAAGTTAGGTGTGTGTGTGTGTGTGTTTCTGTGTGAAAGTTGTATATATCCTTATTTAACACCTCTTGCGCAGTTATGTAACAGCTGATATTATTCAAGGCACAGTTAATTCCTTTAAGAACAAAATACAAACCACCAAAATTAAGTAAACATGTTATAGATATACATTTATGGTACACCTCACCTGGTACACAACTAGTCTCAACCCTAAACTATGTGTGTGTGCATGTTTATCATTGGGTGTTCCTCTCACATGATTACAAGTCAGCTCATCAGCAGCTGTATACATGCGTACCTTCACTAATATAGCCACAGTAGGATATTAACATGGTCGCCACCCCCTCCTCCTTTAATTAGTGACTAACAAACTCTACCCTAATGTGGTACTATTGAATTTCTTTGAAATCCTAAATAAGCAGAACTGTGCTTGTGTAGTGTAATAATTAGTCTAATTTAATATTAGTACATCTTGATGTATGGTCCAGCTTATCTGTGCTATATGTTGTATTTGTTGATTCTTTTTGGCAATTTTTTAAGGATTTCTTATCATTATAAAATCCTCTTGTTAAATGCATGCCAACATAAACATTATACTATATAGTACGTGGTGTCACCACATACTTTTGTCATTGGGTTAATTGCTGTGCTATACGTAATTATATTTCAGATAACATTCTTTCAAAAAAAAATTGATAGCTATAAAAATGACACGAACAAGTACATAACGAATGTAATTAAAACGGATTAAAATAATAAGTTAAATCATGTGATTGATCTAAAAAATCACAAATAATAATTATAATTACATTTTGAAAGCCACTTCATTGCTGTAATAAAATGAACTAATAACTCATGTTGTTGGATGTGTAGATCATTGTCCATATACTGGATTCTTATATTCTTTATTCGGACTTTGAAACAGCGGGTTCTCATTCTGTTAATTAAAAAGTAATTAATAGGGACATGAGGAAGAGGCCCAGGGCCAGTTTCACGTACTTTACGGAACGATGGATCTTGAACTTCACCCATAAACTTCTTGACTTCCATATAATCCTAATCATGTGACACAAAGTCATGTGACGTGCTTTATATATACATGCACCTCACCAGTAACATGAGGATGAGTTTAATCACAACCAGTACAATAACACCAATCAACAGGAGGGCACCTATTATACTAACAGCGTATATCCATGGCTCGACTCTATTAGGGCACTCTGTTATTAACAAAACAATAATGGATCACAGAGACAGCAATAGGATATATATGGGCATTAATAGCAGATTCTATAGAGCTGTTGGATATGTATGTATGTATATGATAATAGCAGCTATTTAGCATTTATTGTGTCTGTGTACATAGTGAAGTATGTATATTGTCACATGTACATTGTGTGTGTGTTATATCGTGTGTATACAGTGTGTTTATATTATACAGTATGATATATTGAGTATGTCAGTATTTTATGTGTGTGTGTGTGGTAGTCTGTACCTCTTCTGTTATTGACATTGACGGGTTGTGTGTTTCCATCAGCATCCAAAGCAACAAAGTACCTATACTCGCACCCATCATCATCGGTGAAGTCACATGTTACAGCTTCATTACCTGGGACGACGAAGGAGAACAAGATATCGCAGTTAATAAATACAAACAGTGAAAAAAAGAGGGAGAGGAAGTGAGAAAGGCTATGGATTAAGTTTCCTTCCATTGTGTACCATTTATTAGAACGTCCACTTCTTCCGTGTCTACCATTTGGAATGAACACCCCTCACAGCCTTCAGTGGTGAGGTTATAAGCACACAGAGCACACTGTTCGTTGACATTACACGATACCACAGGACACACCTATAATCACATAATAAAATAGTAGTATCCTAATAGTATACTGATAGTATCCCAATAGTATACTGACCGTAATGTTTGTGCATATTTCACAGAACTGTCCAGTGTATCCTTGATTACAGTAACACTCTCCACATATACAGTCACCATTACCGGAACAAATTACCTATTGCATAAGACATACTTTAATTAGACCCACGCACCGACCTTGCCTGTATATTATATACTAAACAAATGCAGCGTACATTGCCTACTGTTGTGTCTATACATGTATTGTTGTCAGGGCTACAGTCGCATGAGCTACCCGTGTACTGGAGACCGGATATAGGAGAAGTCAGGCACTCACACTGTCCATCACAAGTACACAGACCTCTTTCAGGACCTGAGAGACAGAGAGGAAAGGAGAGGGGGGGGGGGGGGGGGAAAGAGGGAGAGAGACAAGATTATACCAATATATCACACATATGACTGCGCTGTGGTTTCTGTTTGGAAACACAATTTTGTTTTGTTGTATTGTTTCATTGCATCCCTTGAGCCAGTTACTCCAACTAACTGACTTAAAAAGGGAATATTTTGTTTACACTATGACAAGTTCTCCTGCCAAATTTTCATAATAGAACACTTGACGCAGAAAAGGATATTATGTCACCTTTACTAGTATGATATTACACCCAGCTCCAGGAATCAAGCACTGAGAATAATAGTACAAACGTACACTGAAGGTTTTCACTGCCTACATACCCAATACTGCACCCATATCCTCCCTATGACTAATGGCCAATAGTAGCCCACCCACCAATATACTTTATCAGCTGGTATTAGATTTTACAACTTAGTACAACTAACCTCCACAAGTTAACCCTGTGTTTGGATCCCGGTCACACTGAAAGTTGTCGCACTCGCATACTTTACCGAAAAACATACGACCATCCTATCAATAAAACCAACTATGAAACTCACTAGAACACATGATTTACATTTTTTTGTCTACCGAGAATTGCTGACATTCACAATTGCCACAAACACACACACCCCTCCCGGAACATATCAAGTTATTGGGCCCATTCCTATACAAGGAAGGGGAAGGAAGGGAAGTATAATGGTTTAAATACTAGAGAGTAGAGGGAAGGGGGGGGGGGGGAGGTAATGATAGTGTATAACGTACGGACACGTTGTAGTCATATTGTTATTAGCTGTCCCAGTGGCATCACATTGACATAGGTCACCAAACCTGTTATTGGTGGAGGGTGGTATAGGACAAGAGGGGGATAGTGAAGGGTGGTATAGGACATACGTGGGCGGGAAATATACTAACTGACCTTCCCTCGTTACATTCACATACACCACATTCCAGTGTCCCATTACCGTTGCTACACAGAGCACTAGATACATTCTACAATACAAACAGTAATTATTATTATTATCATCATTAATACGTGTCCCGTAAACACAGTAATGTACGTATTTCGTCAAAACACTTACTCTTTCAGCTTGACAAGAACAGTTGCACAGTTGTGTTACCCTAATCTCGAACGTACCAAAACCCAGCACTCGGACATTCAATCTAAGTTCAAATAAAAATCAACTATGAAAAATGACCAATAATTGTAGTTATGATCTTACATTTGATCAGAGTCGTCCTCACTGCATTGCAACAAAGAGATAGTGATGTTGAAGTCAGCCCTTACACCAATGGTTAGTCCCTCACATAACCCATTTTCATCGAGCCTGTGGTGAGAAGTAATTATTGCATGTGACAATCATGTGATAAATGTGTTGTTGTTCGTTACATTGGGCATTGTGTTGGTGTGACATTGACAGCAAGGTTAGGCGACGAATCGGGTAGAATAATGACACGTTGAGAAACATTCTGAAAGAGTTGATGAGAAAATTAAAAAAGCAACATACATACATACATACATACATACATACATACGTACATACATACATACATACATACATACATACATACATACATACATGCATGCATGCATACGTACGTACGTACGTACATACATACATGCATACATACATACGTACAGACGTGCGTACATACATACATACATATGTACGGATGTGCGTACATACATACATGGATACATACATACATACATTATAACTGTCTTCAATCAGGTCAACAACATTGCTTGAATCAGACGCCAGTGTACCAACAATACCTCCCTCTAGTTCAGAGGCCAACGTCTACAAGGGGTTAAAAATGTAAGAAGATGAAAGGGGTTAATAATTATAAGGAGAAGTGAAGGGGTTAATAATTACCTCATAGAATGCCGATCGTGGATTAGAGGTTGCTGCAAACATCGGAATGATATCCTGTTCTCGGAGTTTCTGTCTTATTTGTCCAATAGAAGGGTAATCCTTTGAGTAAAGGGAATTTTACGTTAATTGATTCCCCAAGAGGTGTGTGCCTATAGTTTACTCACATATACATCATAGTAGTCATAGAGCTGTTCATTTGTTGCCGTCTGGTCCATCAAACAGTCACCAGTATGGGGCAATATAACGCCTCCAAGCTATATAATGAAAATAATTTACTTTTGATCACTAATAAAAAAACAACAAAGCTATATATTTGAAAAAAAACTTGAGCGGCCAACCGTAAGTTTCACAGTAAACACTTTTTGGCAAATAAAAACATTTAATTGGTTAAATTAAAAATTCCCTCTCAATTTGGCTGAGTCTAGACCAATTATTTACCTTTCCATCTCCAGCAAAATGGAATCCAGCATCTGTAATGTACAGTAATAGCTTCCTGGCATTGTCTCGCCATCCTATCAACTACATAAACAGAAATCATACAAACTCTCAATGAGATTCACCACAACACACACATCAAACAAGCAAGAAAATAAATAAACAAAGAATACGTTGTTTACTACTACTAGTAAATAATTGATAAAGTAAAGAGGACATAAATATTGTGCTAATGGATCTGGCAACACTCTACCATTCGTAGCCAAGTCAATACTCACTTCATCACACACTATAGACTGGAGAAACCCATCAAAACCACCTTCAGGGGAGTCCAAGTTTCCACTGATCACTTGGTCTTGCACTCTTGCCTATAGAGAAAGCACACACACAAACACTGATACACCTATACACTGGTATACATGCATGAGGTTACCATTAAATACACAAAGTCTAATTACCGCAAGTTTATATTTGCATATTGCATGCTTATAATGCAAAAAAAGAGTAATCAATATACAGTACATGCATGTCTAGCTATTAAGGCATACATGTATGTATGGGCTTTACGAAGCCTAGCTATACTGAAAGTGGGAAGAATGACTTACATCAAATGTCGTACTGTCATTACTTAAAGAGAAGATGTGCTTGAAACTGTATGGCGCCTCACAACCTCTTCCACAAGGATCCTCTAGTCTATATAATAATTATGAATGGGATAATATGTAGCCCTATATAGGTCTGTATTATAATAAATGTTGTATATATACATATGTATGTATGTGTGTGTGTATTATATACCTATCTTCTGTACTATCCACGTATGGAGCTATTGGTTTATCAACAAATGCACCGAACCCAAGACGATAATTTGTTGTAATATTACCAATCCTGGTAGCTAAATGAAAGACCAGAGGGGAGGGGAGGGGAGGGGGGGGGTTGGGTTATCTATTTATTATTTCATAATGCTTTCATGTACCTATCTGATTTCCAAGCTCCTTCAAATTGGCGAGATCATCTCTCATGGAATACGACAAATCCATCAACAAGTACAAGTCAAGAGGAAAGTTGGGAGCTGGTTTAACGCTGAGGTTGAAAGTGACAGGTTCACCTTTAGCAATGAAGGGAAAGGGGGAAGAGGTGGGGGAGGGGAGGGGAGGGGAGATATGAATGTATGATACACGATGTATAGTTTAAACAAAGCTTTCTACCTCTTCGCAATGAAACACTAACACTCCTAGGTATGATTTGCTCGATATCAGAAAACTCATTCTACAAGAAGCGCAATAGAAGATACAAAAGGCCCTATACTTAATGCATTGGCTGTATACTATGCAGCTCACATCACTGATGTCTTCTACTTCGCTACGAGGGTCTTGGGGGTTGCTACAGGTAACACTGGTATCGAGTGTTGAATAACATCTTGGACCACTGAATGTACCCACCTTATATATACATAATGTACATAAATAACCATTCACACATCATGGACAATGCCATAGTGCATGGGTACTATATAGTGCATGTAGAATCATAAGACTGCAGATCAGTGCACGTACGTCTGCATGCTGGACAAGGTACAAGCTTAATATATATGAGGCTAATGCACAGTATAATAATTATAATATTATTATACTCATGAACCACACTAC
Organism: Chalinula nematifera; assembly: GCA_036873525.1. NCBI lineage: Eukaryota > Metazoa > Porifera > Demospongiae > Haplosclerida > Chalinidae > Chalinula > Chalinula nematifera. Next base: position 19,824 of record JAYJLX010044135.1, read on the forward strand.
TTATCACTATTTATATTTATATTATCATGATGCAGCCTGCAATCATCAATGGTGTAGCACACAGTATCACTAAGCAATGATTTTAGCTATCAATGTGTACTGTATGTATATGTAAAACAGCAAACTCACGGGATCGGCACACCAAGCACAAGATGGTGAGGCTACCACACAGTCTTCACACGAGGTCTGCGCATTGCAGATGAAGTTGACGTTCTGAGCATTAACTATAGTTTTTGTAAAGAGGAAGGTTAAATGGTGGACAGCAGTACGTTATACAATATGCTTTTTTTCATAACGACGAATATGTCTTACCAATTAGTCCGCTGAGAACGAATGCCAAAGCAGTAAAAACAATCATTGTTCCAGATCAGTTGTTAGTTTGTGCCAATCGGGTTGTAATATTGACTCCCAGCTGGTTTCTGTCTTGCTAAATAATTGTTACTGAGACTATAGGCTGAGATGGAGACGACTTATTTGGAAGATTTTCACTGGGAGAAGCTGTTTGTATGGCTGCTTTGCAGCATTAACGATTATACCCAAACTTGGTCCCCCTGGACCCCCGTATGCACGTGGTGGCCACGGCAGCCCCCGCCGCGCCGCGCAATCAATGCGCGCTTGGCATGTGCGCGTCGATTAAACGTACAATGATGACGTTGTAAGCACTGCTGACGTCACCGTAAAAATGATAAAACTTGTTTATTTTAATTTTTTCTACCAATAATGTTTGCTATATTATTCTGTACGTATATGGAAATGTTACTATACGTACAGATCGATGATCACAATTAAAGTGCATGCATCAGGAAGTATAATTACATTTGTGTACACGAGACCATGCACATCACTGCCACTTAATTCAAGTATAATTATATGGATTGATGGCCAATAATCTCAGGTTATAAATGTTAATTCCAACAGTAGGTACACCAGCCTAACTCGAACTGTATGTGGTGCAGTTAATTCAATGACTTCTCTTTTTAATTAAGTTTTTAATTAAGTTAAAAAAAAATGAACAACAAAAATCAATCACAATAATTAAAAGGACCTTCAGCGAGAAAAAAAAAGAACTAAATGAAACAATGATAATAACTATATGAATTAAATAACTAGTAATTAATTAAGTACACACACTGACTTGAAACTGCAAATACATTTTTTTTTATTATACTTTTTTTTTGTTATTACAGCAACAGTCTTAATGTCTACTCCTTCCCAAAAGCAACATTGTCATACTTGACTTCAGGGCTTTGGTAGAGAGGGTTGAAATTCTATCAAACAAAAAATCAAAAGATATCAATCATATTACAATACTGCTATCATCTGAAAACTGACCTTTGATAAATCAGTTTCTGCAACTGATTTGTCCAAATACTTAACCTCTTTGTAATCCTAAAATATATAATTATACCAAATGAAATGGGTGGAGAAAAACCACTTATCAAAACACATGCACTTACCAGTATCATAAAAATAATCTTGACAATCACCAATATGATTATTCCCAGTATCATTAAACCGGCCAATAGGATTAAAGCAAGATGCCACCAACGAAGGGGAAAGCAACCTAACAACAATAACAGTATCTTGTCTCATAACATTCGTGATTAATTAGGCATAATTACTATACTTGAGGGTTCAATATGGACGATCTGGTTCTGGTCATTAGTAGTTGAATCGGCTCTCAAAGCCACATAGTACACGTACTCACAGATAGGGTCATTGGTAGAGAAGGGACACCTTATAGTAGTACCGTTGATAGAACCTAGAGAAGAAGAGAAGAGAACAAAAGAGAAAGTAAAAGCAATATAATCATATTACTCCAATATAATCATATTGTTTCAATAGATTCCACCCAACCTGGAAGGTCATCCACTTGATCGCCAGCTCTGGCATATTGTGTAGGGGAGCATTGCGAACAGCTAGTTAGATAATCATCGTTATCAGCAATACACTGTACGCACTGCCTTCCAAAACTACCCGAACCAAAGCAACTTCTGAGAGCCGCAGGTGAGAGGGTGCAAAAAGGTGGAACATGGCCAGGCTCACAGTTACAAGGGGTCTCCATATCACAAGGATTACAGTCACCATTACCATTACAAGCCTACAGTAATAGCATTGTAATTTAGTTAACTACACGTAATAATGTATATATGTGCCTGACCTGTAGATCATCGGAATAAGGAATGGATTGATTGTAACAGAATGCTCGATTACAAGCACAGTTAGTACCAGTATAAGGTAAGTTACCATACTCTACACTAGCACACTCACAAGCACCAGAACAAGTACAGTTACCTAAGTATACAAAGGGGGTAATACAAACAGTTTGTATAGTGTAATAAAAGAGTAGGCGTGGCTAGTTACCTTGGTTACCACTGCAAACAAAATCAGAACTATTTCTTGGGCAACCATAGTTATCACACTCACAAGTTGATCCATATACAATAGGTTGTTCATTGACCTATTAATAATAACAATAGTACATAATAATAATAAGTATTATTATTCTATAAAATTAATGTTCATACCAAAATAGCTGATCCTGAGAATTCTGAACTCCCTGATACAGTATAGAGAGCGACGTCACCACTTACATCACTAGTAAGCGTTCCCTGTACTCGACATTGGCACTCACCACACAGACAATCACCCCTTCCACTACACTCATCACCATTAACACCAGTACTGAACGAAGACAAATATATACTACAACATTATGATGAACATTAAACAAACTCACGGGCAAGTTAATGAATCAACTTGATCAGTTAAACAATTACAATTTTCACCAGTCCTAATTAATGTTATCATAATTATAATATGGGTGTGGTTTAACATACTACATACACGACTCACCATCCCGGATCACATTGACACACTCCACAAGCTTGGGTACCATTACCAGAACAGATGTCAGATCCACGTGAACCTTCTTTTTCACAATCACAACTACAGATCCCTTCAACTACTATTTGAAAGCGTCCATACCCAGGTATAATCACATCAATAGTTCTATAACAACAGGTTTGAGTAGGTGTGGTTACATAAGAGTATAGAGATATGATTATTACTCGTTATTATTGGCTAATGCATCAGTACACTGGAGTAGGGTCACATTGACAGTGAAAGTAATGGTATCATCAGTTGTAACATTCGAACACGACAGACCATCGGGATTGGCGTCTGTACCACTAGTAATATTAATGAGATAATGGTGAATAAAAACCACAAATATTTGACACTCCAATGGAACTATGCATACTTTAAACACACACCTACAAAATACACACACACACAAACACACTATTACACACAATACAGTACACATACTATAGATATTACACACACACACACACGTACTATAATACAGTACACATACTACTGATATTACACACACCCAGATAGATATACTCCAACACACACGCATATAAACAAACAGATATATAATACACATACAATACTATTAATAAATATCACTCAATAAAGAAACTCATCTCACACATAAACTACACTACATCATTCTCCGGCTTTAGTACATTATCTGGTCTTTCTATAGAGGACATTTCTTTCAATGGTCCCATCCAGTGATGTTCTAGAATGGTCCACTGTATAGTATATACACTCCTTACCCAACCAACCATTCCTAAATACCACACATACTTACTCTGGGCATGATACTGTATTCACTATGCTAATAGCATCACCTTCCACCCTATAGCTCAACTGCACTTCAGAAACGATATTCTATTTACAAAAACTTGTCTTTTAAAAAAATGTTAACTAAAAATAAACATGTCGATTAACCTCATAGGCTGTTTCAAGTGCTTCGATAATGTTTGCTGAGCCGTCCTCTAGAGTAACCACCTGAGCACTCACTGCTGATAGCACATCCGCTATAGACTCATAATACTCACGGACCTCCTCAAGGACTGCAAATACTGGAGAAACAAGGTTACTCTCAGATATTGTTCTGATTTGTTCCAGAGAAGGATAGTCCTTGAGGAATAGAGAGAGACATATGAAACAATAGCCAAAACTATCAGCCAATCTACTTACATATTTTGTGTTTTCAACGTAGGTATAATGCTCTCCATCAAATCTGGTCAAGCACTCAGTAGGAGCTTGTTCTAAGATACCAGCATACTACATAATATTGAGAAATAATAATTGATTTATCCTGTTCCACTAGCTATAGCTCCTATCTTACCACTCCATCACCTGCTACGTGTACTGTAGCATCCGTTATAACCACGATAATCTTTCTAGCATTTTCTCTCCATCCAACAACATCTTCACAGAGAATAGCTTGACCTATTGCATCAAGGGTACCTTCAGGTCTATCAGCATTGGTTGATATCCCAAGACTATCAAATCCAGACTAGTTAATAAAGTGTATAGCATCAAAAGCTTATTATAAAACAAGAGAATACGCTTACGATGAAACTACTTGAAGAATTAGTGAGGTTGACATTGTGTACATAACTGAACGGAGCAACACATATATCGGTTCTACAAGCAGATGGTGTACCTGCTACCGTGAATGGAAGGCTATCAACACGAGAAACAAGAAATAGAGAAGAGAGGAAAGAAGGGGAGGAACAGTGAAAAAGGAGGTGGAATATAATGAAAATATTGAAATTCATAAGTTCCTTTTTATCTTACTCAAGTGTAAACTCTGCAATATACGGGTGGACTAATTTGTCTACGTACGTCCCAAAACCAATTTGAAATCGAGTGGATATATCACGGATAGCATCAGCTATAGTATACATAATAAAGACAGATAAGGGGGAGGGGCACTTCAGACCACACCCACTGTACCTATATCACCAGATATCGACTTGATTTGATTAAGATCATCCAATAAAGAGAAGGAGAGATCAACAATCATGTACAAGTCAAGAGGGAAGTTTTCAGCTGGTTTGACTTGAACTTCAAATGACCGCGTATCACCTACATGGAAAATCCCTTATATTATACACCAGAAGTTTATTTGTACCAGTACATTATTTTGAACCATATAGCAAAACTTATAACTACATGTATATTCAGTGAATCACTTAAAAAAAATTATGCTTGGTGGTAACTATTAATGGTAACTTTGCTTCAATCATAACTACTAGTACAATATTACGTAAATTGGCAGAATCAATGTTGGCATTTTATTAGGAAAGGTCAATTTGTTAATACTTCTTCCTTATCAAATTTTCAGGATATGTGGTACAATGTATAACAACCCTATTACTTATACCAGTACTTTATTTATAATAGTATATTCGAACAGTATTTGTACCTGCTCGTAGCGATATGTTGGCTGTCCTAATAGATATTTGATTGTCACCGGTCAATTCCAGCTGTTGGAATGAAATTACACAACGGTAAAATAAAACATCTTTTTGTAAGTGAAAGAAAAAAAAAACAGTACCTTGTCCAGAAATATTGTACCTTTTTCGTCTACAACTGAACTCGCTTCACACTTTCTACTCTGATTATCTTTGGGATCAAAACATCGCTCCTTTTGTACGAAACACAATGATTATTAAACAGTATACATAATATTTCGTGGTGTTCAATACATGACAATAAGGACTAATCTCTCCAGTCCAATACCCTCCCCTCCCTCCCGAATTTCTCCCACTTATTACATACATTGAGACTAATAACAGAACCAGCAGAATCCTCAGCACACCAGGCACAGCCGGGGATTGCGTAACAGGCCTTACACGTCTCGGCACCAGGACAAGTTTGACATAACACTGAACACGTTTACCCAACAGAATAAAAAAAAAAAAAGGGTAATAAATCTACGTAAATCTAGCTTATACTGATTTCTTAGCTAACCTTCGGTATAATTTATGATTAAAAAGAGAGTAAAGAAATAGAGGATATTCATCTTCTCCGGCATATTAGTTTCCTGTCGTCTCTCTCTACTCTCTCTGTATATTATTCATGACGTGATCATGAATTCAATTAACTATTAACTAAAATTATTTGATTTTATAAGTTATATTCATATCCCCTAAAGTCGAGTCATAGAGTCATGATCAGTCATTAAATGTTACTAAATATATTAATAGAGATGTAAATCTCATTGATCATGATATTTTATGAATATTTCATCAATGAATATCTCAGTCATCTGGGCACTGATGTAGCAGCTCTGTGGTTACTTCAAAGCACTGAACTACAAAGAGTCAGTGTGAGTATATTTAATATCACACTCTTTCTCAATCTTGGCCTTTTTCCCTATTCTTTTGCATGGGATTTGGCCATGCAATATATCGGAGATATTGCCACTGCTGTATCCTCATCACTGCATAGTCATGGATATAGTCAACAGTGCCTGGGCATGCATGCAGCTCAGTAGCCTGGCTACTTTATATACAGTTACCAGCTTACGATTAAACTGACTTGAGTTATAATCGCTTATAATTAGTTAATATATTTATTATAATTGTCATACATAATATTGAATCACGATATTTATGACTACATTTCATCATGAATATCTCGTGCATCAATATCTCTACTATAACTAAATTTATAACTGAGTCATGAGCTAATCAAATTAAGGTCATGATATCATGACTTTATTTAATTAAATCTATAGATCTAAGTTAATTTAAATCACGATATTTATGAATATCTCATGCATGAATATCGTCTCTAACTAAATTCATGAGCTAATCAAAAAAGTCATGATCACATGATTATAATTCTATTTTACTAACTAAATTTATACTGACCCAAACTGAGTTAATTTAAATCATGATCATCATGTTGCATCATAATTAACCATGATTATTAATGTATGCATCTGCATGACGATGTCATTGTATCACTGATGTTTTGTCATTTGAAACACACTTTGGCTTTGGCTAAGAAGTGAAATTTTGCTTCCTTCAGTTGAATTATTCAACTCAACTTTGGGTATGATACATGAGATACCCAAACGAGTTGAATTGAATAATTCAAAGCAGATGAGATTTTTCCTCCCATAGCAAAGCCAAAGCGCATTTCAAATGATGAAACATGATACATACATGACATCATGCCGGTACGAGATGCACATTAGAACCCGGCAACATTAATATTCATGGTTAATTATGATGCAACATGATGATCATGATTTAAATTAACTCAAGTTAGATCTATAAATTTAGTTAGTTAAATAAAATTATGATTACATGATTACGCGAACTTAGTTAGCTCATAAATTTAGTTAGAGATACTCATGCAAAAGATATTCATCGATGAAATAATTAATCGGGATTTAAATTAACTTAGATCTATAAAAGAGAAAGTATTCACCTTTTCCAGCATATTGGTGAAGCGTTTCTTGATTTATGTCATGCATGACGTACATGAATTCAAGTTAGTTATTATTACTTTTTTTTTTCCTCGTAGGTCCCGAAATGACCCATAGGAACACAAATAAAGACAAACAACACAAGCAAAAATACTCAAAAGCAAAATAAACTATAGTAATCTTATAAATTCGATTGTACGAATGTCAAGTTAAAATTAAATTAAAATTAAAAACCGACTGATTACTTGTTATGCATGTATTACATGTACATACATACACACCTTTATGTGAATGATGTCATCAAGCATCATGCACGCACGTACGTACGTACGTGCACGTGACGCGCGCGCGCACGCGCGCGCATGACGAAACCGCGCCCTTGCGTGCACCCTGATCATAATTTCAGTACGGGGTCTTGTAATATTTCCTCAATCTTTTTGTAAAATTCGTGCAGGAAGTAGTCTGTTTAGCCTGTATGGACAAAAAAGGTGATATTTAGTTGATTCTACCTGCCAAACCAAATCAGGATTGAAGCATAAACGTTGCTGCAACTCAAAGATTGGACATTTTCTTTGCAGCTGCTAAAAAAAAACCCGGTGAACACGTACGGACGGTCACGGAGTGATGTTGAGTTTCAGTGTAGTACTTCTGTTCGCTGCTTCTCTGCAAAGTGTCCTGTCAATTGAAAGTATTGACACGATCGAACCCATTATCAGAACAGCTCCGGCATCCCTCGACCAGGACAGCTATTTCGGATTCAGTGCTGTTCTGCATCGATACGGCGAAAACCTGCAAAATTTCGACGAGTATCTGGGTAGCACAAGGTGAGTGAGTGATGGTTTATATTGATCACATTCCAGATAATTATATACAGTACAGTATTTGAGGCACGTTGTACTATACTTTAGGATAGTAGTCAGTGCTCCGAATGGATCCGCAGATGGAGCAATGGTTCCCAATACTGGTGTAGTGTACATGTGTCCTGTTGGTCAGGGTGTTTGTGAACCTATAATGGGTGATGGATCAGGAGCAGATCGATACCTGTACGATGTACTTGGTCAGTTTATGACAAAGACTGCTGCATGCATGTGTACAACACACCTATGTATATAATTGATTATACCATAATACTTCAGTATTATTCAGTACGTGTCATAATATATCATGTACAGTATATACTTGTATTAATTCAGTATACTCATGACTGATTATCATAGTTATGCGATCTCAAAATCAACATCAATAATTATTAGATGCTTGTTAGTCCTTAGTATGCATTTCAAACAGGCGCTCTGGCCTTCTCCAGGGGTACAAATGACAAACAGTCATGCATGGACACGTTAATGCTATTATGAGAATGATAATGTTTTGTTAATCATTTACAGCAAATGAAGGAACTGAAGACAAGTCAAAGCAGTTTTTGGGTGTTTCAATGGACAGTGCAGACAACATGTTCTTGGTGAGGACCAATAGGCTGAATCATACCATGAGCACTTCTCTGGGTTCTATTAGTGTTGTCTATTTTACTTTATTTTCTTTGTGTTCGTAGGTCTGTGCTCATAGATATTTTAATATACCTTCTGAAACCAGATATCCAAGAGGGAGATGCATTTATACAACAGATAGAACGCTGCAAGGATTCGAAACGTATCAGCCATGTCATGGTATAACCACAAGCATAGTAGACAGGAAAATACAAACAATAGTTTTGAATATTTTGTTTTTATAGGTAGAAGCAATGATAATTTTGGGGAGTGTCAGGCTGGGACCAGTGCTTTATTTGCTGTGAGTTATATTATTAAGACAAATCACCTAAAGCCCACTCCAGCTGTAATTACTGAATGTTTACTAACAGGACACTGATACAACGAACGGTGATGACACTATTCGCCCGTTAGTAGTGGGAGCCCCGGGTTCACGATTTTGGCAAGGTATGTGTGATAACATATCTATATCTCGTCATGGTTATCACATCGTTAACTGTACATTATGAATAGGTGCCGTGTTTAGGAGAAGAACAGGTGGCAATACTGACTTGACAAGTGATGGAGAAGGCACTGATTTCTATAATTGGCAGGGGTACGCCATGACAAAGGGGCGGTTCATATCGACCACCCGAGAGGACATTGCTGTGTCCGTTCCCAGAGCTAATAACTACTTTGGTCAAATCAACATTATCAGAAATAATAACGGGCTTGATTTCCAGGGGCAAACCCTTGTTCAAGCTAACCAGGTACAGTGGGTGTGGTTAATAGTTTATTAATTTTACTTAATTAATCGAACCAGATGGCTGAGTATTATGGTTTTTCGTTGGCTGTGGCTGATTTAAATGGTGACATGTACGATGAATTACTGGTTGGCGCACCAATGTACAGTCCTTCAGGCACACCAGAGGCTGGTGAAGTCTACATATACAACAACAACAAAGTATATATAATTCACACATTTGCTTAGCTGATTATTAATAATTTATTAACTTTTATTAGGGTAATTTGGAAATATTCAGGCGACTGACAGCTCCAGTTAACGAGGAATATGCTCGATTCGGTCACGCCATCACTAACTTGGGAGATGTCAATGGCGATGGACTAGATGGTATGTAATACAAGATCGTCCAATATATATGTATGTATGTATGTATGTATGTATGTATGTATATAATATTCCCATAGACATTGCAATTAGTGCTCCATTTGGTGAAGGGTCTGGTAAAGTATATGTATACTATGGCTCAGTTGCTGATACACTTACTCCTACAGTGCAGCAGGTTTCATCTAGTTTACAAAACTTGTCTTACACAGCTTTTTTATTTTTTTCTTTTTCTCCTAGACTATTACTGGTTCTGAAATCACTAAAGATTTATTAGCTGCAGGGGTAGATGAGCCAAAGGGGTTCGGATACTCCTTGTCCAGTTCATTGGATGTCGATGGGAACGGAATCAGGGGTGCGTACGTATATGTATGTATATTAGTCTGGCCACACCCATTCTGACCTGCAGGTTGGAATGGGCGTGGTGAGACTAGTACGTGTATGTATACAGGGAGTTTTAATAAAGTTATTTTTGTCTTCGTAGATTTGTTAATTGGAGCCCAAGCATCACAGCAAGTATTCCTTTTAAGGTGGAGTCATAAGTTCCCACCCACTTATTTAAATTAATTAATTTAACCCCTTTTATTTAACCCCTTTCACTCATTATAGAACCCGCGCAGTTGCCAATATTCCTGTCACTATCTCAGCTAACCCCAATATTGTGAATTTGGATAATCTCATGTGTACATTCGAGTCTGTTTCATACGCCTGGTATATAACCAACCATTGGTACATGCGTAATGTGTGACATTCATTTATGTTTAATGTAGTTTCGATTTGACTACTTGTGTTACGTTTCCCAGTGGAACAGGATTCATAGACAATACAGGTATTAATGATGGCCCCTTTAAATACTGCCTCAACCTATTTATAATTGACTCCACCCATTACTTTAACCTATTTATAATTGACTCCACCCATTACTTTAACCTATTAATAATTGACTCCACCCATTACTTTATTAACTCCGCCTATTACATTCCGCCCATTACATTTGACTTCACCCAATTTTTTTAGAGCTTCAGTTTGAATTCGTCGTTGACAGACAGAATACCGAACTGGGTTTGGAGCAGAGAGCATTCTTCAACAATTCACAAATGCTAACGAGACAGACTGTGAATAGAACAGCCGACCAAGGGGAAGAGATCTGTATCACTGAACGAGTATATATACAAGTAAGCATTGCCAATTTTTGATTTTACTTTCCCAATTAAAGGAATTTATAAAGGAATAACGGTATTGAAATGTACCCATACAATAGCTCACAGTTGCTTTATCAAGACATAACACAGCTACTGTAAATAGCTATTCACAATAAATCACACTAGCATAGCATCTTAACCTCCATATACCCACCCACTCATTGTATTCAACCCACTACAAAGGGGACAATACATTAACTATTGTATTAATACTTGAGATATGCTTTAATGTTACGTTCTGCACATATGATTCATAACATGATGGGCAACAGTGTTGTATCAGTACTTTAGATATGCTTTTAATTAATATTGTATTCTGCACTATAGAATAACATCAACGACAGGTTCAATGGATTCCCTGTTGATGTCACCATTGCCAATCCCCAGTTCACTGCCAATTCCCTAAATGGAAACCCCGATCCCACAAACTTGGCCCCTTATCCTGTGATAGTTACATCTGGACAGACATCATTGCAGGTGGAGACCTTCAAGGACTGTGATGGTGGCATATGTATACCTGACTTGGCACTAACTTTTATCAACATTACTTTAGAGTAAGTATAATAAAGCTTGATCATACCATATAACCGGAGAGGTTTGCAAGTTGTGATTTATTTGGGAATTAAAAAGAAATTTATAATAATTATTATAAGTTAAATCCAAAACTAATGGTCACGTAGGCATTGATAGTAGTGTAATGCTTAAACAGCGAATGTTATTAACAGATTCACACAACTTTGTCCTCATAAATATTTCCAGCTGCTGTCAGTATTTATGATTAACAATGATATTGGAGCCTATATGTTTTGTATGGACATTAGTGGAAATTAATGAATACTCAAGTCCACTAAGATAATGATAATGGCCGTCAGAGTGTCTTATATAAAGAGATTCCACTGTACATGTAAACCCCATATGCTATATGTCAATTCAACCATCCTCATTTCCATCTATAACCCTTATGCTTTGTCCCACCCCACCTCTTTACTAATCATGCAGGTCTTCCAATGGTACCAACACCAACTCATTCATTGCTGGTGAAGTGGCCAATTTTAATATTTGGATGAATTTAATAAACAATGGAGAAGACGCTTTCCTTACCACCATTTCCTTCTCTGTACTCACTGCTCAGTTCGAATTCATCAGAATCCTACCACGAGAGGTACTATATTACAAACTTACATATACCACACCCCTGGTTATTAATGAATTAATTTACCTTATTCTAGTTATTAATCACCTGTACTTCAGAGGTCGGTAACGAGCGTACTGTACTCACATGTCCTATTGCTAATCCACTGACAAATAATAAACTCGTAAGAATTAAAAATACAGCTAGTGTGTTCCATTTGTATCTGCTTCTCTTTCTCTCCCTCTCTTCCTCTTACTTATCTAATTCCTCCGTTTCCAGATCACCATAGGTGTCAGACTCCGCCCAACTAGTGGCCTAAGACCTTCTGAAGGACCGTTTATGTTCACATTTACTGCTAGCAGTATTAATAACGAGAATGCCACTACTTTAAACGACAATAACTTCACAAGGCCAATCGATGTGTCCGAGAATGCCGACATTTTCCTTGATAAAGCGTGAGGAGATATGTTATACCATTAGTCATTGCTTATAGTGTGTCATTATTGCCACAGTATTGCTGACCCAGAGCAACTCTCTTATACTAACACTAACATCACGGAAGGCAGTAGAAATATCACGGCTCCTGAAGATCTTGGCCCTCCTGCTACAGTGTCTTTTGTTGTGAGTGATTTTCTGTAGCTATAGAGACAAGGGGGGAGGGGTGAGAGGAGGGGAGTGGCAGCAACAGGAGAGGGGTGGAGGAGGAGCCAGAAATTGAGTGGGTGGAATGTGTTTCTTTCTGTTGTTTTCAATCCTGTTACTGTTAGGCTTATAGCTTTACTTATCTTAATCAGTTGTTAAGTATTTTTTTTTTGAGAAGTAATATCACCCTTTAAAATGCTGTAGGTACGGAACGCAGGCCCCTCCACTGTTCCTGAGACTAGAGTACGCATATTTTGGCCATTGATGGAAGCCGGGAATAGTTACTACTATTTATATCCCTCAGAAATCCAGGTAAATGGTTAATTATGTTAGTAGCAGCAGCAATCGTTACGAGGGGGTTAATAATACAGCAGTGAGTAATGGGTTAATATTACTGTTGCAGCGTTCTCGCTCAAACTCCATCGACTGTGCTCAATCTGAAGAAAGCTATATAAATCAGCTTCAATTGACAATCCAGTCCCTCGGCGATGGGGGCAATGCTCAGGAAGGAGGAGGGGAAGGGTTTACAGAAGGGAAGAGAAGACGCAGGAGGAGAAGTATATCACCATTGAAGAGAACGAGACGTGCTATTCATAAACGGCAAACACTAGAAGCAGTGGATGAAGTGCAGGACGTGGTTATAGTACGTATTGATTAATGCACAAGTAATAATAGCGTTAAAATAATGTTTGTATCGCGTTACCAAGCCATGTATTAATGCATTGAAATTGTGTTTAAATGGTGTTACAAAGGCAAATAGTTTTACAAAGGCATGTACAAATATGGTGCTTAGCCAGTTTGAAGTAATGAAATATATTTATACATGCTGTAAAAAAAGGTATATCTCATGAATGTTTATTTATACTTACCCACTGAATACACATGCATATAAATATGTGTATAATATGTACACAATGTTTACTGTATAATGTGCACAGTGTACATATTGCATATGCTACACGTATAACGTGTATAACTGTCAATGTCATGTTTCAGTCCAAATTTGTCCTATTATAGAATTGTCGTACGAACCCTGAGCTATGTGTTGAGATAGAGTGTATCGTCCGTCAGTTGGCCGGAGGTGATAGTGTACAGCTGGACATCGTGTCACATCTTGATGAACGATATTTTCAGGTACATATATATACATACAGCTACATGGTGTGATATTCAGTGATTGATTGTGGATACTTAATGGTTATAGTATTATGATTTAATACAAGTGTGTAATACAGTAAACTGTGGTTTGGTTGTGTATGCGAGTGTTTATACATTTGTACTTTTTGGAAAACGTCAACTGAAAACACGTTTATAGTTAGTATATATGTAAGCTGTTGCTATTGGTGTACTTAGTTCAGTTTATGGAATGCTGTTGATTCGTTTCATTGATAGATTTGTTGTTTTAGTGTAAGTGTGATATTTGTGTCTCCAATAATATTGTTCTCTTGTCTGTAGTCTCGTACCGATCGTTTCTCCTTCATCCCGTATGCTAACGTGTCCATCGTCTCTACTAGCAGTTCCATACAGCAACCCGACAGGCATCTCTCCGATGAAACAGAGGTAATTAATTTTATGTACTAATGGGTGTTGCAATATTTATGTGGGTATGGTCATAGCATACACTGTACATCGGTATCTCAAGGCACACCCATTTCTAGAGGTTAACAAAGTATTGTCAAAGGGTTTATCTAACTTCCTTTCAATGTTTATTGCTGTATAATTACAAATATAGTTGTTTATTTTCACCATTTCTTTTCCTCAAAGCTTACAAAACATTAACTATAAGATACTATCAGTTGTTTACTAAGCAGGGGGAACTCATTGTTGTTATTATACTAAAATTCAGGTGCAAATCCGAGCAGTTACTTCAGTTCCTCCCCCTCGAAGACGTGATACCAGTGTTGCACCATGGATCATTATTGTTCCTGTGGTTCTAGGCCTGCTATTCTTCATTGCGCTAGGTGTTATCCTATACTTTGTGAGTTATATATACTTTACTATAAGCCTGGTTCCCTTGTGCACCGTTAACAAAATGGAAATGGATCAGTATAAATGAGTACAAATGGAAGTTTGTTCTATTTTATAGCGTTGCATATCTATGTACTGATTTCTTATTCATTGATTTCTGGTTGTAATAGTATGCAATAAATAAATTCTGAACCAAGCTTTTTATGACATATATACTTATACTTTGATTGATTATTGACCGTCACGTTATCTGACGTAGGTTGGCTTCTTCAGGAGGAAAAATAAGGAAAAGAAAGAAGAGATTGCTGCTCAGTTCTTGGAGGCCCAACAGGGCGGGGATGTTGGATTTGATGACCCTTCTGGACCCCCAGCTCCACCAGCAAATGCATAGTTACATGATATTGAGAGATTTGTTGTTGCTTCATTAAACTTTCTGTGTTTTGATTACTCATTAGCATAATTATTATTATTATTATTATTATTAAACTCATGTAAATTAATACGACTTCAAAATAATGATTAATTTTTATTGTTTTTTTCAGTATGATGTTGAATGTTGAAATTTAGTAATACCAAGAGTACATAAGTATAGGAGAGTGTCTAACCAGCGATACCACTGTAGAAACACTGTATACAAAGTAACG
>JAYJLX010044136.1:0-13371 GCA_036873525.1 Chalinula nematifera
ACTGGCGAATACAACCCCCACAACTATGATCTAGTCAAGAAACTCGAGAAGAAATTCAGCAAGTTCAATACCTGGATCTATCGTCTCTACATGCTCAAGCTAATGGCCCAGCTGCTGATCAGTGCCACCGTTCTACTGGCGAATGCTTTTTATTTCAGAGAGGCAGACTTCGAGGAGACCTACACCTGCCCTGAAATACTGGATCACGTTAATACCACCAAATGGCCTATAGACTCCGAGGTTACGTGCGTATACAATTCACTGAATTTATTAAAGTTCCTTCGTTGGGCAGCGTTCATATTGCTATCTCTATCCATCGTGTTTATCATCGTGGGTTTAGTCTGGGGCATGATTAGGCACCCAAATGAGCTGGGCGCTAAGGAGATTGCCACATTCTCCACCCTCTCCTGTCTACCTCCTGAGGAACACGATTTCCCTTCCTTACGTAATGTACTCATTAGCATCCTAACCTGTAAGGTTCATGAAAACCTTCCATCAAGAGAAAACATGTCTTTTGAACCAATCGAACTGGGAGAGGATGAAAGTGGGCGTGGCTCCAGCAATGATAGCAAACAAGGCGAAGGGTGTTGTGGCAGATTATTTGAGTCTCTCCAGCATCTATTCCATCCTGGTATATCCAGTGACTTGGACTTCCTAGTGATGAAGCTATATTTTGCTGACTCAGGTCATGGACAAGTGTTCAAGGATATTCAAATCTATAAGGAGATACAACAACAGCAATCCAAAGATCAGGAACTGCTATACCTACTACAGCGTATTCAAACCGACCGCATTGATGAACAGATTGATAAAGAAATGGGTGAGGATATTAAAATTATGTATTCTTATTCACTGTTATCTTTATTCCCTAATACAGCCAAACTTGAAGCTGGTTTACCGTTGAAAGATGATACTGACAGTGACTTTAGTGAGGAAGATGATCTGAAGAATCGTTTATTTAAAGCTGGCTTAAAGTTGGCTGGACCCGGGAAGAACCCAGAGGAGGCAGTTTATGAGGAGTTCCAACATTTAATGGGTATAGACGTTGAAGACTGGGTAAGTCAGTCAGTAGACTTTACAATGAGTATCGTATTATATACAAGTGAATACAGAGTTATACATATATATATACTACTTGAGTTATACACCTCAATAATAATTATTATTGTTTATTTTCAATAAGTGTTTGTGTACCATTTTTTGTTATTGCTCCATTATAGTTGATTTTCAATATGACGCTAGTTGGCAATTTGACCTTTTAACACTCACACGTACTTTAATTGGGATTTTATTCTAGTATCAATGTAACATTTTATAAAAATGTTATAAATTTGGCTTCTACAATGTTGTGTTATGTTGTTTATTATTGTTTAGTCATATTCAATGTTAAGGAGTGTTATATATGGTTTCCTTGACAACGCACCCATCAACTCATTCGCCATTGACGTGTCATTTGGATCTTCCACTGGATACTCTTTAGTCCTAGCCAGAGCATTTGACCATGTATGAAAACATTATTATACTACATAATGATCAATATAATTCAATTATTATCACAATATAGGTAGCTACGTTTCATTTCAACAACTACTACAGAAACCTGAAGGAAACGTTTCACTGTGAGAAATACCAGGCTGGCTATACCACAATAACCTATCAGGAAGACATCTTCAGTCAAGAAGCTGCTAAAATCACCAAGGTAACTCAGTAGTATACATTAACAGTGTGTAAGAGC
Organism: Chalinula nematifera; assembly: GCA_036873525.1. Classification (NCBI taxonomy): domain Eukaryota; kingdom Metazoa; phylum Porifera; class Demospongiae; order Haplosclerida; family Chalinidae; genus Chalinula; species Chalinula nematifera. Next base: position 1,736 of record JAYJLX010044136.1, read on the forward strand.
GCTATGTCTGCTGTCTATAGTTGCAATTCTATAGTATGTGGGATTCCTAGTGCTATTTCTAACACTCATATTGTCTGTTGTATGGTACATTCCCTTGTTGATCCTCATGTTTATATAGCAAGTGTATTGTGAGCTCATTCCATTGAATCCACATGTGCTGGGTTGGCTTATACATGTATGGGTGACCTCTGGAAACCCGCTAAAGTGACCTCTAGGAACTGAATTTCATATAATTTTTGCTTATTTTTTAATCAGAACTATGCATTTCTTAGTAAGCAATGCATAGGGGAATTTCTATTATCATAACAATCAACAATACTCATTATTATGTGTATGGTATGGTTGCAGTGTGAGAAGCCTATCATAGATATGTTTAAGGAGACCACTGATGGCCGTTCAATTGATCTAATTGTTATTGGACCAATCAACGACAGGTCAAAGATTGCAACAGGTAATATACTTATAACAGCATACAGGTGCAGTACATATGGGCCAATTTATAAAACAGTAATAATAATAATACATATTATAAATGTTATACAGTTAATAATGGTAAATTGTATTAGGTGTATAGCAATTATTTACTGGTGGCATGTTGACAACAAAATTATCTTGCCAATAATATCCCAGGGTGCTAGCAACAAGTTAATGGCTAATAATCCCTTGAGTATGAAGGTTGAGGGAACATTAATGTACTTTAATTGTTCTCAATGGTTTATTTGTCTCATGATAATTATATTGTGTCTATATGTGGGGAAGCTGTATGTGTGGTTTCATTCTAGTGCAGAATTTATATTTTTAATATGTCATTTTTATGTAGCTAATCTATTGATTGAGAAGCTATACGCTAAAAGAAAGTATTTTAAGAGGAAGTCGATACTAATGGCGATAAGGCCCCTGAAAGTGGGCTCCAAGACAAGAATGGATCATTTTGAACAGTACACACCACCAAAGAGGTATTATTAAACATTATACATACTTACATTACTTGTTCCTTGTAAAGGGGAACTAACTTAGTGTTGTTTTTGATGAGTATAACCTTTTATTCCAATCCACCTCTCTAAACTGTTTCAAGGGAATTCACCAGATCAATCCATCCCACTATATCCTTTGTTTGTTCTGGTTTTCTTACAGTATTTTTACCAACCGACCTTGTGACTCTAGCACATACCCTCCCTCCCTTCCCCCTACGCTGTATACCTCCCTCACTCCCTCCCACTGTTTCTCCCTCTCTCTCTTACTTCTCCCGCATTCACTGCATCTATAATGTCTACACATGCCTTAGTATATACTTGTTGTATGAATAAAACGTGTATAGTACGTTGTCCATAGATCCTCAGTATATTGCACCCTTATGTAAAACACTAATAATGTTATTCCTATATCAACAGGTGTCATTGATCCGCCTTTAATTAGTCTATACTATATCTCTTTCACATGCTGTATTCTGATAAAAACATAGCTTTACTGAGAATTTCTCCGATAGCCGCTGCTTGGCTGGCTATTTCGCAGGTGTTGTTGATCAATTCCATGATGGTACAGCCCACAAAATTTCCCCCTTTATATGTGTTAGTTTAATGGCTTTCCAAGTAGCTTGTTCATGGAGTTATAATGAATTAAATTAACATGAAAAAAGGTCTATAATTATACTTGATTACACTGTAATGTTGTTTGTTATACTGACTGAATGCTTAGTGGTTGTGTTTATTAACCCTAATATAGTATTTACGAAGACATTAATGACAAGATTGAAAAGAAACTTGCTGAAAATGGTGTCAAGATGTATACAGTGACTCCCCTGGGAGACGTGAGACCATACCAGTATAATCAGAGTGAATTAACACAGTCAAGCACTAGCCGAGTTAATACAAGGAGAAGGGGTAGCAGTATAAGACACTCTAGTGATGCTACCACTAGTACAACTGGTCTAAGGCGAAGACCGAGTAAGACACTGATGAGGTTGAAAAGCTTTATCGATGCTCCGCCCGATATCCAGCAGTTACCCAGAGGGATAGCCGTCCAGTGTGGGGAACTAGAGTGTATATTCGAATTCAAGATCTATCAGTATAGTGGACGCTACTGTGTGGATGGTAAGGATGACACGCCCCCTACCACTAATAATGATATGCCATCACATGATGTGTCACATGATGTATCACATGATAATGATGGTAGGAATCGTTACTCTAATAATGACCTTGAAGCCATTAATATCCAGAGTTCCACGCAATCATTGGATAACCAGCCTATGGAACCGGCAGAGGTGCTGTCCCCAACTATGCCGGATAATTTACCGTCTCCTATTTTACCATCCACTAGTCAATCTCCGGAACGTATACTCAGTGCTGAGGGTAGCCCCATTTCATTGAACTATGATAACAGTCGCTCTGAGTCTTTGGTGTGATATAAATGTAATATTAGTGTGAATATTAATATTATTTTTTTTTAGCAAAACTTTTTGTAGATCTAGACATTTAGATTTATTAAAATTTTGTTTTGGTTAATAAAATTAATTTATTGAAGAGTTGAAGATGGCTGCTAACCTAACCATGAAGTACCAAGTCATGCCCAATTGGTAAGCAATAAGTTGAAGAGAATTATAGATGCATGATGTAGCTAAGCTCAACTGCATGTTTGTATTTTTCCTAAGTACTTGTTACATTACAGGGGCATATCTAGGGGGTTACTGAGTGGGGATTGAGCATTCTCTGAGTCAAAAAAAAAGAATTTTATTTTGTTTCCTTGCTTATGGCAGTAGACTAAATTCTCTGTGAAAGGTCATTGTTATTTCGAAAAATGACAGTTCAGCTAATTTATCTGTGAAATAAAATACAAAATGCGAGCCAGAATTTACATGCCATTAGCCACTGATGGTTACCATCACAGTTTGCAATGGGTGACAGTAGAAAATAAAGCCACACCTCCCGTGGGTGGCACTTAAGATAATACAGCAAAGTATTGGGGCAACAATCTGCAGTTAATGGCTACTCAGAATTTTTTGTTAGACATTTTAAAAGTGGGTGTGATTGTTTCTAGGCATGTGCAAATCGTGCATAATTAGTGGGTGTGGAAAATTTTTGGGAGCGCTTTATAACTGTGCATAAAGTAATTAAAAACAGAGTTTGTTCAATTAATGTGTACTCTTTACATTTATCATGTATAATAACGCTTACATAATTACATTGCAGGAAGCAGCCTGAGCTGCAATACCTGAGCAGCTACATTAGTACTTTAATGAACAGGAAGGTATTGCTATTAAAAAAATGAGTATGTAGAGAGGCGGCATATGTCACAGTTTACATCAGTTCATACAGCTGCGGAACCAAATGGCTAATGTTACAGTGATCATGACTGATGTAGGCCATATGTATCACTTGGTTATACGGTAATTCTAAGTTTATTGTATTCTTGACTCATTTTGTCGTTATATTAAGTAGGATAGTGTATTGTTTATGTGAACTGCTGTCATGCATTTTATGTGTACATATACAAGTATATTATTGTCAGTATACCGTTATTGTCATGACTATAAGTGCAATTTTTATCGTCCAATGCATACTGTTTATCACTGAATGACATACATACAGTAATACAATTATTGTTTAGTAGATATAATGCATAATTTGAATTATTAGTGTGGTTAACTTTTGGTTTCTGTATTAATTAAGATACCATAATGTAGTCACATTGACTTACTTTTTTTAGCATGTTTGCCTATGATCAGTACTTGTATAAGTTTTGTAGAGTTGCCGATTTTTGATGCCTCCATGCCATCTTGTGATTCCAGCCACATGCACATCAGTTCACAAGCCACTTTGTGAAAGCATTTGGTAACCTATTTTAATTTAGCCCATAGTATACTTATGCATGTTCACAATATCAGTATATTCAAGAAATTTATAACATCACTAATTGTATAATAATCACTAATAGTATAATAATCACTACATGCAAGCAAAAATACTGAAGCAATATATGTCATATGTTTCTTTAATTCCCTCGGCTACTGTCTCTTAATCATTTTATATAGTGCTAAAGTACTATCTCCTTTCCTTGCATATCCGTCATGTGGGCATGTTGGATGATTCAAAGCACAGTTCTTGTCATAGATTATTCGGTGCTTATCACATTCGAATGATATTGGTATCAGTACTGAGTTATTCCCATTTTTATAGTAAAGTTCACAACAGAAGCATTGAGTATAGTATGGCCTATCACTTGATTCCTATATGTAGCATATATCAAAATTATTTTAATTAAGATCATTAATCTGATGTTTACCAATTGGGGAATATATACTGAAACTCTGTTAGGATTAACAGGAAGTGGACCACTAATTCCCAGATGTTTGACACATTCAGCACACACTGCCTTCTTTCCAAAGAGGTAATAGCCCTCTTTCTCCTTGCAACAATAGCAGATGCCAGATGCGCTCTATTCTGGTACAAGTGAATGAGCACTTGAATTCAATGCATTATTATTTACAATAATCAACTGCACTTACAGCCATTGTAGTTTGTAAAAATCTGTTCCACAGTTTTAACTATAATTTCATATAATCCTCAGTAACTTTCTACAATCCTTGTATTTGTTTTTGTGGTACAACTGCTTGGTTTTTATAATACCAGCAATTGCCGCTCATTTCTTTATAAAATTCGTTAAATTCGTTTGGTTTATTATCGGTACGGGAAATTTCCAGGGAAATTTTCCCGATATCTTTAAATAGTAGAAATATGGTTAGTTCTAAGTGTACGTCATAAGTAGGTAACCCAGCTTGCATAGTGTGGTCTGATTGGTGGGAGTTATTGTTGCTATACGGCTATCCAACACAACACCTGTATTAACTTCATTACCCAATGGATATTAAATTTGCATTATATTCTATGCATATTGTTCATACGTCAGGTATTGTTCAAAGATACTTGCTTATATACTGTAATTATGTTCAGGTGTATACATGCAATTATATAACTGCAGCACTAATGTTACTGACTTATAAATTATGTATAATTATTAAAGTAATTATAACTATTGTAATTACTATAATCTCCACCCACTGTAATATGGTATGTTTCCATGAATATATAGTGCTGAAGTTGATTCATTTTGTTGAATATTGTGTGAAATAGTTTGATGTTTGTTGATTTACTGCATGGTCGGTGTAGGGTCAATTAGAATCTAGCTGGAGATAGGGTTAATACGTTCAGTTTTGCTTCAAGATTGTTTATGAAGCAAACAGTTTTTAGCTGACATTGTTCTACAAATCATCAAGCTACTGTTACCTACATTATTGCCATTTCTATCCTATCTACATAACTAATGTATTTAAGCATATAATTCTATTTTATTGAATATCAAAAGTCTGTTCATACAGTAGAAACCATACACAGCATAGTTCACTAATGGAAGGTGTATATACTTCAGTACGGCAAAACATGTTCCCCACAAGACAACCCTATATATGCCATGAATATCACTATGATCCATGAATCAGCTCAGTATCCATTAACCATGTACATGTAGTCTATAGTTATATAAATACTGTTGATCACATCATGTGATGATGGGTTGGTTTCTACGGTACTGTTATTGCTAACGCAGCCTCTGAAGCCATACAGAAGTTATCTGCTAGCGTATCTTGTGTAAACCTCCTACGACCACATGTAGAATAACTCAGTCTCAGGTGACACATTGCTTAGCTATGGCATTTTGAGGGTCTTTCGGTGTTCTCCCTGTAAGAAAAAAAGGCTTTTTGTTGCGAATTTCTAATACAATAATAATTGAAACACGTAAGCATTGAGTGAGTGACTATAGCCTTGTATATAAGGAACAGTTTTCTAGTTGTAAATTTATCAGTGAAGTTTAGCTTGGAAAAGGGTAATAAGTAATCACTCTTATATTTATAATTTTAGGCAATTTTTACTGTTGCAAGTTATTCAAAAGATCAAGCAGAAGTACTGCCCATCAGCTAAAGAAAGATGGCTTCTGAAGTAAGTGACCTATATTTTATATTATATTGTGTCAGTCTATTATAGTTAGCTGTACAAGTGTTCTCTTGGGTACACAAGTTAAATCAAATTCAGTAATGTGTAGTACTAAGTCATTGCTAAATTTTTTTTTGAATATTTTAATCTCCTATGTTACTCAGTCAGATACACAATTTTATTGACTACAATATAGTTTGAAACTATAGCTACCACAGAAAAGACATGCATGAGTTGCCAGCGTCGGGAGGCTAAATATACAGCCAGTAGTTCGAAATGTGGAGGCAATGAAAAGGTTTACAACTTTTGTGGGGAATGCAAAAAGTTCCATATGTTCTCCCCTGATTTTCCTGGAGATTTTCTTGATTACAAAGAACTAGGAATTAAGTACAAGCGGATACAGCGTCAGCCACTGGTAAACACTTAATTGATAACTAATTGAGGGCTGTATACCACTTTCTCTTCTCATGTTTTTTTTTTAATAACAGCAACTATATCAGCTTAGTTCTGTATCACATTATCCTCCGGTAAGAAATTGGAATAAAATGTTTAAAAAGTTACAATAATAATAATCATAATAACAATGATAATTTACAGCAGATGAAAAAGTGTGATAGTTGCCAGTATAATGTCAATGTTAAGGAAATTGTGCAGTTCAGGTTTGAATGTCACTTGCATTCCTATAACTTCTGCCTTAATTGTGCTCGTCTGCGCCGTTTCTGCCCAAAAGATTTTTCAGCTGCAGAATTTGAGTCGTTGAAAAGCTTTTTTACAGCATGGAAAGACTATGAAAAGCAATGAATTACTCAGTGCAATGATTAACCATGGGAGACTACAGAATACTATTTTTTATTATGAGCTCCATTTTTTTTTTTAGTTTACATGTGTGTTACTGAGTTATGAATGGCTAAGTGCATGCCATGCTTGCTTGCTTGATTAGATTAGTTATTCAAATCAAGTCATCCTACATGCATGCATGTTTAACAGACCCAATGGTGACTATTAGCAATAATTTGCTGTCATTACCTATACCGGCTAAATTATCCTACCAGGCATGGGAATAAAATTTTATCATTGTTACAATAATAGACTGAAGTCTATACTGGCAACCCATATAACTGTACTACCTTGTTATTGCATGTAGCGGCCACCTTTACTATCAGTACTGCCAGTTGATATACTGTATATTGTGGCAAAACATTCAAAATTCTAAGACACAAGCTTTCCATAAGCTTATTAATTTATTATGCCCAACATGTGCCACTTTATATAATATATGATATATACTATGCAATTTATAACTGAGCTTCTAGATTTTTAATGTACTGAATAAGATCACTCATTATCTGGTTCAGCAGTATAATATATTCAGTGTAACAAAAAGTAGTAATAACACTATTATGTGTATGTATTCGTTATTACTGTATTGTATAGGTAGTGGCTGGAAAGTGTATTGGATGTAAGCAAGATACTCAAGTTAAAGAAGTAATGTTGTTTGAATGTATGGAGAGACATCAGCTGTGTGAATCCTGTATCAACTCCAGTCAGCTGAGATTCTGTCCCAAACATGAAATGTCAATACGACTCGGATCTAGTAGTAAACGATGATTATAATAATTATAATTATTCATTTTATTTTCATTGTAAATTATTACAGTAATTATATATTATTATTATTGAACATGCGCATACACATGATGAGGGGTGGGGCTATTTTATGTACATGATGAGGGGTGGGGCTATTATGTACATGATGAGGAGTGGAACTATATATGTGCATGTACATATAATAAAGGGGGGACTATTTGTACATGATGAGAGGTGGGACTATTATATATGCATGTACATGATGAAGGGTGGGATTAGGAGTAAGATCAGCATTTGCAGTGGTGGAAGTGTATAAGGGATGTCAATGTATATGTTCATGTGATGAGGGATGGGCGATGTTTGCCTGAATTGTATAAGGTGTGGCGGTGTGTGCATATGATGAGGGGAGGGGCATGCAAGTATCTCAGTCAGAAGGAAATGATTTGAATAGTATGTCATCAGTTTAAACTATCACTATATTACACATCTATCATTATCCTGACTGATGTACTGATAACCATACATTATCAGGCTATCAAATGTTGCATGAAATTGCTCAGTTTTTAGCCCACTATTCCACCCTTTCCTAACTCTACTACCTATATCATTAGTCACAATAGTGCTATACTCTACACCCTTGTTTATTAGCTGTTAGTACAACCTATAGTCTATACATATACTACAGCAGAAAATGAGTAGCAGTGTTGTGGCAGCTGAGAAAGTGATAAAGAAGGTTTTTGATGATACGGAAGACAAGAAGGATTCTAAAATAATTCCTAAAGACTTCTACTGGGACCAAGTTGCCTTCTATCTCGTGTCCATAATTCTGGGTCTGAGCTTCCTGGATATTTCAGTAGAGTTCTTCAGAGGGTCTCGTGTGAAGTGTTTCCCTCCAACAGATATACCTGTCGATCGTGATCACTTTGCTTATCTCAATAACCATTGCTATGGTAGCCTCCCACACAGTCAGTATTATCTTGTCTTCCTATTGGGATCAGCATTGGCTTTACTGGGACCACATTATCTGTGGAATGCCTACTTCAGTAAACACATTGATTTCTTTTTTGATCTGTTGAAGAAACTCGATCGTCTTCGTGATCCCAACACTGGTGAGTACAGCCAGCAGAACTTTGCATACATTAAGAAATTGGAGGAGAGATTTTCTGACTTAAAGACTTCAAAAATATTCTTATTTTACATTGCAAAGCTTCTATTACAATTGGGTGTTTGCATTGGAATGATTCTAATCAATGGATTCTATTTTGAAAGTGAGGATTTTGCAGCTGATTTCAATTGTACCGTTGGTCTAGATTATATCATATGGCCATACAATGAACACATACCTTGTGTATACAACTCACTGAGGCTATTGGAGTTCCTATGGGGTATAACATTTGTACTCTTAGCCTGTTCTAGTTTAGTGATATCATATGGTCTGTATTGGTGCTGTGTTAGCCATGGAAATGAATTGGGAGCTGTAGATATTGCTAAGTTCTGTTTCGATTCATTTCTGCAACCTGAAAACCATCCACCTCTACCCTCCACACTGCCACACCTAGTCAGATTGATAACCAGGTTTGTTTAACTAAAGTATACATTAAACTGTACATAATCAATACTCTTTAATTTCAGGAAATGTTTAAGAAATACTAGTGAATTCAGTGTGACTGTTTCATCTAGAATCAAGAGTGATTTGGATTTTTTGCTGATGAAGCTGTTCTTTGCCGATTCCGGTCATGGACAAGTATTTAAGGATATTCTAATTAACAAGGAACTGAAAACTTTGGTAGAGCACAATCAGGAAATGATTCATGTTATACTGCGTATTCATGCAGATATGCTCAAACGAAACAGTATGTTTTAACCATCACTAATATTACCCTGGGAAACACAGGACAAACAATGGGTGTGGCTTAATGCCCCACCCATTGTTTGCAATAGGAAACATAATATACTTCAACTTGTTAGTGAGAATTTCGTAGTTGATGATATAATGCTCAGCATGTAGGATCTCGTAAGCATGAAATTAGTGGGCGTGGCTTAAAATGTTGCAACTGTATAGTCACGGAGTGCCTCAAACAGACCATTATTACTTGCATGCAAACTAGTAAATGGGCGGGGCTTTGCAAACCACTGAATATCACTTGTAGACGTATATAAGTATGGTGATTGCAGTTAAGATCAGTTCCATTATATTATATTAAATTATATATTTATTTAGTAACAGGAGCTAAGCCGCTTGACCACAGGCAAGAATTGAGGGACATGTTCTTTGAGGCTGGGATTACAATGACTGCTGATCCCAGCAAGAAAATAGAGGCCCAGATTTATTCACAAATGCAATCTGAACTGAGCATAAAGGAGGATGATTGGGTTAGTGTAAACAGAGCAAGGGAGTTAAAATAGATTATTATGATGTTGTGCTACCATAATTTAAAATTTATTATAGTCAGCTCCGGAGATGAGAGATGTGCTGTATCGGTTTTTTAAGTTTGTGAAACAGAACAAAACTGCAATTGACATCGCATTTGAGGGCAAATATGGATTTTCACTTGTTCTATGTTTGGCATTTCATAAGGTAATACACAATATATCACTAATAGTCCATTAATGATCTGATTGATAAAGGTCATTACAGTGTTCTATGACCGATACTACCGTAACCCTGAAGATAAAGTTTGCAAGGAGAAATTCCCAGCTGGTTATGATATAGTCACATATCCCGACAACATTTATAGCTGTACTGCCGATTATACAACTGAAGTTAGTATAACACTATATAGTGCTGCTATACATGTATAGTATAGCAATGGAACCTCCTTAAAGGACATGCATGCAATATAGAGACTGTTTAAAATGGCCAATAGTATAAAATGATGATTGAATAATTCATTGAATTTAGTATGCAATATTAGAGGTGTATTATGTCCTTTAATGCAAAGGTTCTCCTATGTTGATACGTATATAGGCTGATCAGTGTCTAGCGGATATATTTGGTACAAACAAGCAACGAACCAAACGAAAGGTGGATCTAATCATGGTTGGACCGATAACAGATAGATCAAAGCTTGTTTCAGGTTTGATGGTTATCAATCCATGCAGTGTATAATTATGTACTATGTTACGTACTCTATTGTTTATAGCTACATTTCTTATTAATAAAGTACATGAGAGAGATTGCTTTGCTGAACATGCCACCATAATTGTTGTGAGACCACTGAAAATTGGAAGTAATAATGTAATAAATGATTTTCACAAATACACTCCATCAAAACGGTCAGCACTGATCAGGGAAGGAGGTGTGGCTGATATAATAATGTTTTATGCAATATTCTGGTAGGTTATTTCAAGAAAACCAGGATGAAGTGTTTAAGTTTCTCTTGAATAGAGAAAGGAAAAAGGAAGCTGTTGTATATAAAGTTGAGGGAGATAATTTCATAAGAGTCCCTTTGAATGGTCGTAATGACAAGCAACCAGACGTGTTTGGTATACAGGTCAACTGTGTCAACGTAAAGTGTATATTTGAAATATGTGTTTATCATTATCAAGGTTCAATGGATACTATTACTGTTTGATTATTTTAATCATAATAATCTACACAATGCATAAGTTCCATTTCCCAGCATTTTGAAGTGGGTGGGGCTAAAATGCGCGCGAAAGTTATTAAGTTCTAAACCAGATGGCAGATGTCTACTTGTCTAATGTCTAGTCGTATTAATTTTTTTTTTTTTTTTTTTTTTTTAAACTGTTGGATCATGGAGACCCGAGTATACCTCGTACTATGCTACTTACTGCTGCATTATTCGGGATTCAAGTACTCCTGCCCGTATTCGTAGTCTGAGATTGTGATTCTATCTAACCACTCGTTTCCTGGCCTTATCTAGAAGATTTTAGGGTATGTTTTATACTCTCGACTACAGTAGTCAGCTAGCTCAAGCAAGCTGTTGAATTTGTGTATTATTTTATGAACACTAGGTTACATAACGCAGGGTCTGTGTGATGTTAGTTTATTATGTAGCTGATATACTGTTTGGTTTAAATTATTCTGTGTGTTTAGGGTGCATG
>JAYJLX010044147.1:0-13364 GCA_036873525.1 Chalinula nematifera
ATATATATTGTCCAACATAACACTGCTGGGTCTTAATGCAATGCAATGCAATTAATGTTCCTATATAATTATTGTACTTAATCAGTGAATGCTTCTAACTCACTATTCCCTAGATCAAGCCATTTTGTTGCTGTAATATTGCCTAAGAAAAAAATAACAATACACAATAAATAATATTAGTTGCCTATGTTTTGCTAAAGTGCGTTCCCGTTGAGTTAAGAATTTGCTCATTAGTATTCACTGGCAATTATTGCGCAATACTTTACGATTCATAATGTATTAAGTACGAATTGCGTGGGTGGTGTGTAGCCATAGTTAAGGAATTTTAGATGAATATCTAATGAGCACATCCTTAACTTAACATGGACAGACTTGAGAGTTTGCTTATTTAATTAAAACAATTACATTGCACTAATAACCTTCAAATAATCTATCCAGTGTAATAACATGCTTTCCGAGTGTGACATTAGGGCCACTCTTCAGATCAACAGTAAGGAGAGAATCAGCTGGTATTGGTGAATTATCAACCTAACAATAAATATATTATCATTATCATTATTGATGAATACTAAGCCTCAGTATGGATGGATACTTTCAAGATACAGAAATGGTAATTTACACGAACTTTAAATGATTCCCTCCATTTCAAAATGGATGCTCCTCTGAGTTTCTTAGTCTTGTGAAGAAGAGGACCTCTTTCAAACTTCTGTGCTCTCAAATGGGATGGATGACTAAAAATAGAATGATTATACGTTTAATTTCAATAATGATAGGGATTGTAACAATGATTAATACGTTTGTAGTACGAGTAACTTAAGTAACTGAAAACAGAATATAGGAATATCTATAAAATTACTAATCTATTCTCAGGCAACAGGTTAAAGTATCATTGTACAATTAATTAACTTTTAACTTATAGCCTCGGACACTTCAGCCTAGTTCACAATATTGAACGCACTGGAAATTTCTGAATATTTTCCGCAATCTTGACGCAGATGAGACGGCAGATTAGAATGCATTTCTATTCCAGCGTCTTGTGTAACATTCTAGTGTCATTGTGAATCATACAGTAGTATTTTTGTGAATTTCACAAAGTAGGAATTTACATGTAGTTTTCTTTGGAATTTCAAATATTGAACAGATATAATTGCATAACATAATCCAAATTATTACAAATAATACCAAGAGGGTCCATTGAAAAAAAAAACCACATGGATTTTCTTTCATGGGCTTCAGATATTGATGAATATTCTCACAAAAATAATTACTTTCCATTCATAAAAGCAACATAATTTGAAGTGATTTACCCAATACAGCCGCCACTCCATGCAATGTTCTAGTCTAGCTTACATTTACTCAATATTTAAGATCAGAATACACCGAGCATGCAACTTTGTTGAAAGCAACTTTGTTGAAAGCAAGTGTTTGAATGAACAATGAACAAAGGATTTCAAGGAGATTCGTTTCTTGTGTAGCATGTTGCTTGAAATACAAGTGATTTAAATATGGTGAAATTGTTGTTTATAACAAAGCTGCTCTGTGTTACATTACAAAATGAAGTGATTATTGCATGATTCACAATTTGCCAATGCATATACAATTCCACATACCAAAGAGGCTGATGATAATAGTGTACAATAATTGCTGTGGGACCTCCTCACCTATTTAATCTTAACTTGATATACAGTTCCAAGTCATCTGGTACAACAAAAATGATATAATGTGCATATACCTGCAATACACTAGTGCTTTCCTCACCTAGTTTACCCCTCAATCCATTTACTTCAACAATTTCTCCCCGTACATTATAATAAAATGCAGACACAGGGTTAGAATATGGAACACTGGATTCTGATAACGTATCAACCACAGAACCTATGGAAATATATCATCAGGTAAAATATAAACACAGCATGCAGTGTACCAGGTACAGTGACAGCTAACTTATAAGGTAAGTTATTACAAAATAGCAAAATGTTCTATAAAGCAATTAAAAGTACTTCGATGCCTTCTTGATTTAGCTTTCCTGAATTCTGATTGGACATCAGTCCCAGCCAATGTAACAGATAGTGTACCAGAGTGTGCTGATAGGCTGCTGTCTCCACTACCAATGGAACCCGTACCAATGGAACCACTACGACGAATGTTTGCTATGGAGCTGCTTGGTCTATGCCCTATAAATAAAACAGATCTAAATATCTATTCTATATTAAACTACCATCTAATAATTAAACACATTTAATAAAACCAATAAATGCACATCACTCTACCCCCTAATCTCTATACATGTACATACACCTCAAACATATACATATGTCTTGTGTTTCCTAAATCAAAACTAACGGGAAAAAAAAGTACACCCAGAAGTACAAAAGTTAATACAATTTAACGGTTCCATTGATATTCACAGTTTAGGGTTATTACAGAAGACAGAAACCTAAAACCATCATTACTTACTTAATATTGATGGTCTCTTGTCGTCATCAAGACCATGATCATCAAGTGTGGTAGTAGCTGATGAATGCATTAATGGAGGGGCAAGGGGTGGGGGTGGAGTGTGTGAGAGATTAGGAGAGGATACTGATATTGATTTCCTGCCAATAGAGATATGTTCAGTGCTCTCAGTAGTAGAGGGTGGGGTGTTTGTAATAGATGGAATTGACAAGCTGTCATTATTCTGATTTTCCAACAAATGTTTAGAAGCCTCATCCAGTGTTGATATATCCCCTGATGAAAGACTGTCCTGTAATTGCTAGTATCAATAAACGTATGGCACCATTATTACACCAGGTTATTGTAATAGCATCTTTTTATCTTTGTGTTTCTCACAACTCAAAATAGTTGAAAATGCTATTTCACAAAGATCAATTGGACAAACTACAATGTTTAAACCAAGCATGACCCAATACACTTGTCATTCCATACCAGCTATAATCAAACATCATGGGACTTAAATATACCGTAATTCTGGAAATTTTCGGTGGTTTTATTTCCGTAAAGCCACAAAGTTTACGGAAATTAAAACAATGAAAATTTGTTTACACAGTATAGCGCCTGTATAAATTCAGCTCATTTACGAAAATAAACTAAATGAAAATTAAAAATACTGCAATTTGTCCAGCTGAAAATTTCCAGAATTACGGTACTGTAAGTATACAGCAGAAACATATATGCATGCATGCATCATGTCCCATGAGTATGAATAAGAAAACAAAGTTAAAAAAAACCACCAAAAAACTCCCAAAACTTTAAAAATTTAAGCAATAATACATTTATAAGGATAACACCTTATACTGAAAGCACTCATAGTACAAAACTCTTGCGCGGTTAATATATTTCCCTTGACACACCTCATAACATCAATATTAATAGAACAGTTTAAATATCCTTAGCACTACTGTTTAACACAGCAGAATGACCATAACTCTCACAGATTCTCTCGTTGACATTATCACACGCACTCAAAATGGCATGTAGAGTCTTTTACTACTAGCATCGTGAACCAGCCAAAGAAGAAAACTAACTAGTCACCACTATATTCTTTAACAGCTAAAGAAAAAAGCGCAAAAAAAGCCAAGTAAAAACTTGCAAGTGCTTGCAGAGAAGGCAGCACTGCAACAGGTTAGCAGACAGACAAGATCCAATCAATCACAGTCTAACAAGAACAAGCCTTGATCTAAACTACAAGGAATATGACTGAAAAATTTCACAATGAAACATGTGCTCAAGGGGAGTGGCCTAAAAAGATCTAAACTATTGATCAAAACTGTCAAAGATCTTTGTTTAAATCTCAGTCATACTTTCAAAAATCCTTTAAACATGGAATTATGTTACATGTACCTTCAATGACTACCATCAAGTATCCACACACACACACGTGCAAGCACACACACAAACCAACTGCTATAACACCTCTAACCTCCACTGGTTCCTGTTTCCTTAACTCCAACTGAATTTCACCTGACCGTACATGATCCAGTGAACACCATGCTGGACCATTCTGCAATACATTTGATACACACTAAAGCAAACAGAAAATGATGTGGTATATATACAAATTACGTCAAACATTTGAAGATTTGATGATAAAAATGCCATAGAACCCATAAAGTCATCACGCGAGAATTGATCTCTATCCCAACATTCCTATTCCAAGGCAAACAATGAATAAATGCAATACAGTACAGTGGAAGACACATACAAATACTACAGAGATGTCTGGAGCAGGTGCAGATAATGTGTAGTTGCAGTTCCACTGTGGATTCAGTGATTTATGTACACAGTGAGTACGACACACCTCGCTGGATCCATATTTTACTATTATATATGGATCACTGAGACCTGTGGGACAAGGGAGGAAATTAACATACAAATAAAGATACATAGCAGGAGATAGAAGGAAAGGAACAGCAAATAACAGCAGTCCGCTGCTGCAGTTATTGTTGCAAAAAATACTATTGGATTTGTTCTGAATGTCAGCTTACCATTTCTATCCATAGCAACTAAATCTCTCCCAGCAACAATTGATATCTCAAGAACACCATAGTCTATCAATCCAGAGATACATGTGAAGCAAAAGCTATTAAATACGGTAGACTTACTCATCGTCTGCTGCATTTGAAACAGTTTCTTCGACTACATAAGGAAGGCAGCATGAATACATTGCAGTATGCGTTTTGTTCACTATGAATGCAGTACATGATTATATAATAGATTATGGGTAGTAAAGTTGATCTTGATTACAGTATGCTGATTCTCAATATTCACTGATGGTGATCACTACCATACAGTGAACATATGCATAATTATAATAATTACAATTTTATTTATAATACGTTCTTTTATTAAACTACAAGGAAATTACACTAAGTACACCTGAATAATAGTAAGCAACTTGTGTAAGGAAAAAAAATGACTGCATTAAATATTACTATTATACTTTCTCATATACCGTAAAATCTCAAATATAGGCAGGGCTCGAGTATGAGCATATAATAATATATATAAGCACTTACCTGCTTCTTGTCGCAAACACTCAAATAAAGTACATAACAAAATACACAGCATCAAGACAGTATTGATTACTGTCTTCCACACACACCCCAAAACTAGATCGTTTTTAGCACTTAATTATTCAATTTTAAGTGCAAGTTTTCTTCCTATGGGGATACAAATACATACTATATATTCAAGATTTTACGGTGCTACAACGAAATGGCAGTTGTTGGCATTTACTGCTCTTGAACAAACCTGTGTTTCCCATAGCATCATTTTGCAGGATGGCCGACCCTGTTAAAATCATGAGCCACCCTGCTGTTAACCTTTCCTTCGCTTTGAAGTGGTTCTAACCACTCCTACTTTCCTTTGATTATTTCCCAAAACCATCCTACCCACCCTGTGAAGCTGGTGTTTTTGGAACACTGTTCTTCAAAGCACATAATGCATGAACGCATACCAAGTGGCCTGCAGTACAATTCTTAGGGATAATTTAAACATAATGTGGTTTAATTTATTTGGGCCAGTAAAGCCTATACAGTTTCATTTAATTCAGACAGTGGAACCTCTGAAAAAAAAGGACACTCTAATTATGACCCTAAAAACTAAAGCCCATTGTCCTTTATAGAGAGGCCAGTTGTCCTCTCCTTGGAGATAAAAACCTACGTGTATTAGACAAGTCTGTTTGGGACACTATCCTTTGTTAAAAGGTTTTCTACTATGTACATAGCACGAATGAATGTTTCAGTATATTCTTTCTACCTTGTTGCTAACTAGAAACTGCTTTGATCCTCTATGACCAGAAGACACATGAGGACTATTACTGGAATACTGCTGACTGGAAAGCAATACCTCTCCTTCAAGTGACTCTAAACACCATCAATAGCACAATAGTTACAAGAACACCACACTAATTATAATGGTAATACCTGATCTAGCCACAGACTCTACAGATCTGAACACTATCGATACTGTTATTTTTCCAAGAGAACGCCCTTTCTTATTGGTACTACCATCAATCTCTAAATCAAGTGAGCGCTGTAACACTTGGACTTCATTCTATGGAATTACCAACAATAGTGGACTTAATTTATGCAGATGGAAATATTTTTAAACCACAAATATACTTCTACTTTCAAACTACATGTACATGTGTAAATACACACGCCAGTTAATGTGTAGGTGATCTGGCCTTTCTTTTGATGTTACCTTTACAACAAACTATGATTAATATTTCCCAGTCAGAATTAACATAAACTACATGAAAATTTTGTGTTATATTTAGTTCTAATCCATAGTAGCCAATGAAAATGAATAAATAAAATATTTGAATACATGTATTTTTAATACGTGAACTTGGTTATGCAAAATTAAAACTGTGCAAAATAAATTTCATTCTGAAAAACAAAAGATTTGTATCGATCCTGTTATATACAATGCAAACATCAGTAGTACACTCACCCCCTTCTCCCTCTTCCCTCCACAACCCCCTCCACAACCCCCCCCCCCCCCATTCTGTCGTTCCCTTTCGGCCCATCCAGGAGTCTTATATTATACCTACTTACAGTGGTTAGGTTTAATTTGGCTGATCCAAGGAAATCATCTCCTACTAACGGACCATCCCAATCATAGATTAGAAACGTTAGAGATGCCTGGGTGAAATCCCTTACAAATACTTCAACCCCACGTTCCCATTTGGGATTAACAGAATCCATGACATAGTGAGTAGTCAGTACCTATAGATATAATAATACTGAATAATAATTATTGCTATGCCTAAGCATGTATTTTAAAATGGTAGACTAAAATTTTTCATGCAGGCTTAGTAACAGCTAAACTATAGGACTTCTGTATAAAACCAATTTTCACTGACTATAGGAGTCAAGCAGTTAATTTTTTTTTACAATATGCTGATATAGAAAGAAAAGATTTTCAGTACATATAATGTAGACAGTGACTTTGTATACTGTAAAGATAACATAAGCACAAAAGGAAACTTTTGGAACTCAAACTTTTAATTTTGCCTCACATTCATTAATTTCTAACAAAAAAAATGTGTATTATTATAAAGATGCACTTGGATACAACAATAGTATATTAGTGCACCTTGCTCTTGTTGGCTAGAATAACACAATAAGGATCACTCAAGCCATCCACATCACTGCTAATAAGGTCTGTTGCAGAATGAACATGTATATACAGGACACCAGCCACTATAGGACAAACCAACCGATTAATTAAATAATTAACTATTTAATAATAACCAAGCATGAACCTTGTCTAACAGGAGGCATGGTAGCGGATGGTGCATTTAGCGAGAATGGATGGAGAAGACTATACTCCATATCAATGCCCATATTCGTTTCAGTATTGTGAAAGAACATAGACCTAATGCATTACAGAACATGATGAAACATATTATACATGTATTACACCTATAGTTTCCTATACTTGGATCCTTCTGTTTCAGTTCCATCATCTCCAATCAACCCCAGTACTGTCAGTGGTATTGTGTGTGATGCTAACTCCATTGTATACATTACTCTCCTATGCTTTACCTTGACAACAATCTGTGAGACAGACATATCATGAAAGCATGTATTGTATTTGGGTTACTGAAACTTGTCTCACCTGATCCTGCTTAAGGTCATACACAAGAAATGAATAAGTGACCTTCCAACTGTCTTTTCCGACCGGTAGCTGAATTTGGTGCTTTTGATCACCAAGACGAAAAGTAATCCATCTTCGTACATCATCTAGTTCAAGTCACCGCAATAGGTTAATGTGGCAACACATTACAACTTATTACTTTCATATTTTGATGGTTTCTCAGGAGGACTGCCATCGAACCGTACTGTTAACACACCATGAGCTCTCCCTTGGTATAATACAATATGTATATACATGTATTTGCCACATAGCAACATAAAGGATATAACTTACTAGAACTATTTGGATCAGCAATACTGGTTGGGTTGGTTGACATTAGATCGATCTCCAGCCTACCAGGGTCAACTAACACTAACAAAACAAAAACATAATTAACTGTCAACAACTCGAGCATATATCGATCTACTATAAAACATAAAAATTTTGCTTTCCATTTGATTTCGCTTAAATGGCCGTCACACAGAAATTAAATAATAGAAATTTTGACTACATGTATATTTTCTATTACACATGCTCAGTGCGCAAAATTAAAATCATACAACATTTTTTAAATTTGCATCACAAAATATTTGTTTTATCAGTGAATTATACAGTTTGATAAATCACAATAACCAATATTTAAACAATGGTGGCTTGGAGTGCCATTTACATGCATGAGCTCCTGATCAAGTTGCTAAAAATAAAGCATCAGTTGAAACCAATTGAATGCTATATTAAGCGAATGACGACGAATTTCATCCATATTTACACAAAGGATGGGCCCATGGTTTTCTTGTACGACGTTGGCTAACACAGTATTATGTGAATCAATTAAAGCATCGCAAATCACAAGGGTTTGTACCACTAACTCTCTTTTCCATTTTTCAGTATGGGAAAATAGTCATGGTACAATTTATTGCATCATATGGCTGTGTTGGGTCACAGTGGTTACACCAGACTCCCAAAACAAACACTTTTAAATTCCATTGACCTCATGTAACAAGTATCAATGACAAGAAACAGCAATCAGCACATACGTGATTGGAAAACATTCATAACAAAGGAGTGAACCCATGTCTTGACTAGTGGTATGTCAGTGACCTTCAACCCCTTCATTATTCTAACAGAGAACCATAAATCAGGTCTAAACAAAGTAATCACACTAACCATGAGATTATATATAACAATATTACCAATTACTTTCTGGTAAACGTTGCCGACATGCAAGCTATGTGAGGGAATGGCGCATCATAATCAATGTGGATAACGGCTTGCATACTACCGGAGAGATGAAGACCTTCCACATATACCACTGTATCATAACCAATTCTAAAGGAACATAATAAAATAACTGCTTATAAGACTATTATCCAGTATTGTGCTTGCTCACTTCTTCCCACCAACCCTGACCTTCATGGTCAGTTTGCTATCAGGTGCAATCAATCCAACATCAATATTAGCTACCAATACAGCCTTAGAGGATGGGGCAGGTGATGTAAAGTCTGAAATAGGATTAGCTGAGGACATCACTGGTGGCTCAAATATTTGAATTGCCTTAACAAATGGAGTCTGGTTAGCCAAGTCGAATTCCAACAACTCCAAATGATCTATAAAATTATGAATAGCATCTCAGGATA
This sequence comes from Chalinula nematifera, assembly GCA_036873525.1. Taxonomy (NCBI): domain Eukaryota; kingdom Metazoa; phylum Porifera; class Demospongiae; order Haplosclerida; family Chalinidae; genus Chalinula; species Chalinula nematifera. Next base: position 9,282 of record JAYJLX010044147.1, read on the forward strand.
AAACAGAAAAAGTAGAATCAAAATATCATAACTTATAGCAACTGTAGTAAACGTGATATACGTATAACACTAGCTATTCACTATATAAAAGTTAATATTGCATTATTATAATGTAACGTATACACAGATTTCTCACATTAAGGTGACTACAAATAAATTTGTTACAAATATGTCAGCAAATTATACAGTGACATAATTTCTATTGTTCAACAACATTAATTGACAAGCTACAATAAGTTAACTATAAACCAGCTGCATGTACATGTGAACAATTATGCATTGAGAAACAACACAAAGTTGCGAAACTAATACCATGTAAGAACAATTTGCTACTAAGACACAATATCATTTCATTCAATACCATCAGCTAGCCTGTTAATTACATGTATTACATAAAACATACAAAATACACTTGATCATGCTATTATAAAGTAGTGAATAATCTGCCATATACCAATTTATAGCAGTTGACATCACTAAAACGATGTTGAATGTAACTCTAACAACACGCATTTCTTATTTTTAGCAGTCCCAGTGAGGACTGATACATGTAGCTTAAGAGGAAGCTATTACACTTACAAGTTACTAATACTCAATGATTCCTAGTGATATTGGGATGACAATAAAATCAATTCAATATCAACACAATTACATTCAGCACTGAAGTACAGATTAGCATCTATGTGATCATTGAACTCTGCGGGTGCTCTCAGATTGAAAAGCTTTAAATGTCCCTAGGACTTAAGTGCATTTTAACTACTACAATTCAATACTTTTAATAATGTATTGCAGCACTCTCAAAGCAGTGATGATTATAAAACATCACACTAAATATATAGCTTGCACAACACTGGTCAGAAAAACCTCTACAATGACTCTCACATGATATTTATAACAGGATTGTTACAGTATGTTAAACCTTGCTGAAATGCTATACAGTAATGGCAGGGATTGGCATAACTATTTAACCTATACCTAGTAATTACATGTACATGTACATACATGTATACCATTCTATACTATAGTAAATACATGCTTATAACTAGTGCACTAAAGCGCAAACCCTCACCACGCTATGCAATAATTACCACAAATCACAGTGATACACAGATCCACACATTGATACACAGATCCACGCAGCTCCAGTTACCAAGTGATCACTTCCATGATTCAAGATGATTCAAGATGATTCAAGATGATTCAAGATGATTCAAGATGATTCAAGATGATTCAAGATGATTCAAGATGATGATTCAAGATGATTGAGACTTTGTAACAACTTGAGAAATTTCCTTGGGGTGTATTAAAAATTTGCACTTGCAAATCAAAAATTTGACAGTACACATGTATAGATAATTAGTATTATGGGCGGACCTTCCGAATGATTAATAATGGAGAAGACTGATTTGAAACAAAGAAACGCCAAACAAGGTTATCTTTGGCAAAACAGCTTTCAAAGCAATGACAGGTATGCAAACCTGCTTCTAACAACAAGATACCGTAAACGTAGAAATTTTCAACCAGCAGAAAATTCCGACTTTTTCGACCTTCCTCTGAAAAGTCGAAAATTAACCCTTACACGAACACTTATACGCGCATACACATGTGCTACTTTTAGCCACGCCCATCGTTTAACTTTTCGCTACTCATGGACTGAAAGTCGAACTTTTTACTAGTTGAAAATTTCTACGTTTACGGTACAACAGATCAAGTTTTAGAATGATTCAACCAATTATGGCTGAACCACTAAAGGACAAAATCTTGTGCTCACTTTGAGCAGTCATAACTAGCGAACAATAAGCCATCTCTACAAAACAAATTATTTTAATGAGGGATTTTGACGTACACTATGGAATGATGCCAGTGAAAAGCTTACCAAACATCCAAAGCTAAGATACCTATTTCACTGAATATCTCTCGAACGATCCAGATGGTAAAACTCAGACATGAAAAAGGCTTTATTCTTAGAAGTTTGAAGAGATTTTACTGCTTAATCAAGAATCAGAATATAGACCGTTCAAAGTAAGCATAGGTTGCTAACACATTAACAAGCAAACAATTTGACTAACATACCCTCCCACAGTGAGGGACAGAGGGTAACAAGTCTACGTATACTTATACATACAGTTAATTGTGCTTTATGCTCCTAGGGCAAGGTGCACATACGTGTAGGGGTTAGTTAACTACTGATTGGGCACTCAAGCACACAAGCTGCAAAATGATAGCAGTACGCTTTGTCCCAAGTATGAATATATCATATATGTACACAATTTCTCCTTTGATCTTGACTACAACGATGACATAATACATACATAGATACTAACCTATACCCGGAGGTATAACCTCTTGTAAAAGAGGTTCAATATAATCCTTTAGAAAGCCAATCACCGAGTCACTGCATGTCATCCACCTTGAAAAAAAAATACCAATAATTAAAATCCAACTACTATGACATATCAAACATTTAACACACTGTATGGTAAGTAATCCATAATATAATTGACTGTTATACTCTGTATATAAAATGAAGTAGCACTAAAATGCGAGTTTCACAAAGCAAGCCTCTCCCATTACTGCAGGAATAGTCTGGATACATGATGGCTGAATATTTTCTATTTTACAATTCAGCTGGAAGTTGCATGCACTTGGCAAATATATTTCAATGCTTAATGCAGAATCACTTGATCCTATAGCAACAGCTGGTTTGCCGATCTTCCAAAAACACTATTTGCTCTATATCCGCGTTCTATTCAACCTCACAGAGGCAGCAGAGACCAGAGCCAAATCAAAGACTTTGTTTCTCATGATTTCTCCAGTAAACTATTATAGATCCTAATGATTCCAGGATCATCATAGACCCTAAATCTCTTATAGAAATGCACTGTAGGAGGGCCTTGCTATAAATGACTCAGCTTCCATCATATCACAGCAATCATACATCAATACACACACATATAGTGTATTCTATTGCATAATGATTAGTCCTGGCATAATCAACCACTCCCACTTCGATGGTAGGCTAGGGGCTGTTGATTTGAATGTGAGCCATTCATTCAGAAAGTGGCTGGAAGCCTGATTGCTTGTAAATTAAAAGTAATAGCAATTTAACACATACTTACATGTTAGGGTTTTTTTTTTTGGTTAAAATTAATGTTTCTTAAATTAACTTATAATGTTTATGAGCGATCAGGCTTTTGGTCACTGTCTGAACAAATGGCACATTCAGATCATCAGACCCTACATTCAGAGTGGGAGGGGCTGCTATACAAGACTACATGATAATGGACTGGGAACTGCATTACTAACCATCTATTGATTGCTAAATTAACCCATTCAGCACTCTCTGACAGTTGTACAGTCTTCATCCTGCGTACTTTCATCTCTATTTCTTGTTCAGTCATTAGAGCAAGTTTTTTAGCTTGATCAGTCCACACTACTATGACAACAATGATCACACCAACAAGGGCCAAAACGGACACATTGTAATATCCTAAATTCGATACAACCACAGTAATACTACGAACATCATCAACTCCTAATATTCCCCCTTCCTCGTAAGCCAGCTATTTTTTTTTAGGAGGGCTACAAACAAGTCTAGGTAACACATTCTATATCTATGAGAGTCCCTCCAAAAGGTTACAATTACAAGCATAAGTCAATGTAGGAGGTACACCATATCCTTGTCAAAACCCCAAACAAAGGAGGTTGGCAAGCACAAAATGTATCCCACTACAAACACACACACATTACCAATGGCCCAGGCCCCAATCATTGCCAGTGATGTTAATATGCCATAAATAATTCGTCTGATTAGATTCTTTTGATGAACTCTATGAGGTTTCTGATGAAGAAATGTTTTGACAGCCTGTCTTTGCTGTAACTTTATTTCAGGATTGGTTACACTATCAGCACTACAGAAGAATAAAGTGAAATATCAAATAAAACACTTGAAATGTTATTACCGCACTGGTGCATTTGCAATTGCATATCATTGATAACCACATTAATTGATACAGGTGCCTAGATTACGAATTGTCTGAAGTAAAAGCCACAGGTTTTACATTAATTTCTTTACCACATTCC
>JAYJLX010044169.1:0-13359 GCA_036873525.1 Chalinula nematifera
ACTCCAGTTTAATGCTTGAATAATAACATAACCAATAAAAGGAAACGTTAACACATTATCATTATCCCCTTTCATTAAGCGAATTAAGACAGATACATGAGATCCTTTACTAGGACCATATCCATTGGGATAAACAGATAATCTCATCTTGTATCCTCCACGAGTGGTATAAAATGGATCAGTAAAGATTACATCATTGTTTCTCATTTTCTCTTCAAATTCTTTTATTGTCCTGTAAACAGGTGTTACTGTATACTGCACTTTGGATAATGAGGGGTGTGTCCACTTGGGAACTAGACCAGACTTGTAACCTGTAGTGGAATATACACACAGACAATGTTTACTATACTCTATCCATGTCATTCATACATAAGCAATAAACAATAATGATATCGATTTAACAATTTCACTAACTTTTTTCTACTTTCATCTCATATGTTTCTGACTCAATGGCTTCTTCCATAGCTTCTATTTCTCTCTCTGTTTCCAAATATCTGTCGAAGCTTTCTTCGTTCAATTTCTTTGTATTCTCATACACTTCAGTTATCTGTGACAACAATTCTTCAGCTGGTCTGTTAATTGCAAGCAAGTTTTCTTTGAATTTCCTTATTTTCTCGTTCATTATTGTTTCAGTTTGTTGATGGCACTCAGTTATTTTATTTATTTCTCTTGTTAGCTCTTCTCCTCTTCTGGCCATGTCTTCTTTTAACTCCTCACACTGTCGATCCACTTTTGCCACAAATTTCTCCATGTTTCTATTCTCTTCTTCCATTTCCTTCTCCAACTGTTCAAACTCTGATGTAATCCATTCTTTCAGTCCCTCAACATTGGGCTCGCCGTCATCTTTATATAAACTGGGCCATCGTGGTGGGGTCTCAAGTGGTGCCTGTAAGATGGCTTGATACTGGTCTTCCCCAAAGGCTGTCTTGAATATTTCTTCTATTTGCTCCTCACACCATGCATCTTGTTTCTGTTTCTTCTCCTTCAATTCACGTATTTTTTTTCTAGTGTCCTCAGCAATCTCAACCATAAGCTTCTTGACATCTATTCACAAAGCAGAAACATAATACAGTCAATCAGAAAATTATCTATCACTGATGACTGATTATGGCATGTAATATTACTAAATGAAGAGCCATCAATTCTTAGTATTATATATTATATACTTGCCCTCTTTAGCAATTTTAGTTTCCATCTCAGCCATACTGTATGATTCTAGTTTAACTCGTCAGTCAGTATAGCTTGCATGATGTGTCTAAGCACGCCAGGCTATGACTGTAAAAGTGTGTTGTGACTTCTAGTTACAGATAGCAATTAATAACACACTGATGCATACATGTTCATCAGTACATTCCTCAATTGTTTTTATATAGTGGTCATATGTATACATACCTGCAAAATATTTTTTGATAAAAAAAATAAACAGTATATCAGCCTATATACGGCAGCATGCACATATGCAACTACATCAATAAACAGACATGGTTGTACTATAAGCCAATTACATGTATGTACAAATGCATTACACCAAGTTCCCATATAGTAGATCTATATTGGTATATGTATATCAGTTGATTCCCTCTGACCATCCTAGCTTGGAACAAAATCAAGTCATCTGGTCTAATTATACTGATTTGATCACAAAAAGTTTTATGGAATAGTAGGCAAATCGTCATGTGATTCATGCCTGAAAAAGGTGCTCACATTACGAAGAGGTGCATGGTCGTATTTCAGAGGATCTGAATTGCAAACGTCTACTGCACATTAATCTGCTACATGTCTGAATACATACTCAGTAAATTAAGTAAAGCAAAAGTTTTTAAAATTAATCTACAGTTACTAACTATATATATTATTCCCATTGATGTGTGCCTATAAAAGGGGATAGGTGACTCAATATATCTGATCATTTCAATATATCTGATCATTGTCCTCAATAATGGTTCCATCCATGAAAGCACCTAGTGAACTCTGTCCCCACTTGGCAACCTTCAACTTTCAGGCTCTTGGATCCATCTGCACTGCTCTAGCTGGTTCTTAATGTGAGAAGAAAGACAAGTAGATACCATAATACATGCACATAGAGACCAAAAACAGACTTCAAAATTTGTTAAATATCGATAATCATATGTATTCCCTTATCCCCCTACCCCCTCACTCTCCTTCCTGACTCCCATACTCCCATATCCCCAAACCTGTACACTCTTTATTGCTAGCTTCTTTTCATTTAGTTCCACTGCAACTTGATCCAAACCATATGAATACCTAAACACACACACAATGAACCAGGTCTATTGATAACAACTACTACGTACATGTACATTTGTTCGACTTAGAAACCAGATACAACATTATGGAAAAGTGATACTCTATATTCATGAACTGTATGTGCATGCATGGCTTCTTTATTTTATATGACACATCCACACTCCAATGCCTACATAAAAAAATAATGAGGAACTTAAAAATGTAAAGGTATACGTACTATACATGTACAGTCAGAACAACATACCTCCTTCCCTGTATCCATGAACATCACATCATATTCAGACATGTCACTCTATAGTCATAGGATGGGATCAATATCATATACCCATGCATGCATTCAAGATCAATCCCACATAGATCTACATATGAACATGAAACACAACCATACTGACTGTAACCCTATACTGTCTGTACTGGACATAGCTATAAACACAGTTTTAGTCATGGTAATGATGTACTTCGACCACACCCATTGGAGGTTGATTACTGAAGCTAATAAGTCTGAACACATACCTGGGAGAAATCTGGTGTCTTCTCAGTCGGAAACAGTAAAATAACCCTTCTCATTGCTACACCTGAACAATCTCCTCCCGCATTTCATGTATTCAGCATCCTAAAACAAACATGGAACACAACCTTACTGACTGTATACTGTACTGCATATAGCCAAATTGTAAGGCTAGTACATATAGTTAACACATACTGTACCTTCAGTAGTACATATATGCATAAGGGTATGGGTTAATTTAATAAGGTATTGGGTGGGTGGGTAAACAGCTCATAAGTACATGTACACTGTACATAATAATGTACGTAAAGCTAATAGTTAAACACTATTGTATCAATAGTAGTGTACATGTGTACATGCATAAGGGTATGGGTTAAGCCCTTAATTAATAACTAATACTATTTCATATTCCTGTCTCCCGTGCTCCGAGGACCACCCAAAAGAAGTTCTCTGGTTCGGCTCCTTCTTTGACCACAACAATGGAAAATTTATCCTACAAAAACTCTTTTAATGCTAATTAAAAGTGAAACACTTGTTGACCCAAACCTCAAACATAGCCCTGCAAGGTTTGTTCCCGCTGAAATAGCCTCTTCAGTTTGAGTTTTACTGCAATATAATCAATTAATCAATGAAAATAGTATACTAGTGAATGAAGTTATCAACTGTATAATGCACTAACAAAGTCAGTTCACATTGAGTTGACGCTTGTCATTAAATAGTCTCAAGCCTAGTTGCCACGATATTATGTTAACCAAGGATTCATGCAAATTGCATGGGCAATTCGATCTTTTTATGCGACATTTACATTGAAATAGACTAAGATTATACATTGCATTTCAACACCACATAATATCCTGCTAGAGCCATATAGTGAAATAGGCTTTAAAAAATGCACATTCAGTTGTCATTATGTAATCATTGTTTTTTTCAATATTAATAAGCAGGGGGTGTGGTCTCTAGCATAGTAATAATTAATGAATGTACATGTACCTTCCGATCCATACGTATACTATATTCTTATGAGCCCGGTGAGTTCTCAAATGAAACTTTTAAGATGTGATCATGTGACTATAAACATAACACTATGTAGTACTATACATATACAGCACAACTTACTTGAAACAGAGTTCAACTACTTTGGCTCTGCATGGACCTACATATTCCTACATATTAGAATGGCGAATAATTTATAATAATGTTAAGCAAGCCAACCACATACAAAGAATACTTATGAGCAGCATGTCCTCAGTATAGTGTTACCTGATAATTAGTACAATCAAATTGCTCCATTTGTGAATTTAAGAAAGATACCATCATCACAGAATGGTATCACAAGCTTGCACAAGAATAGTCTATAATTATGATACCAAGCCCATTTCATCATTACTGCATGTACTTTCCTTAAAAAATTAAAACCACCTCACTGACTACCTATGTGTGTAGACTACATATTCCTATATTATCTGCAACAGTTTGGTCATAGCCATGCAGCCACACCCACACAGTGAACAACTTCTTGAGCCCCACTGACCCGCAAAATAGCAAAAAAAAATTGATTATAAAAGAATAAAGTCAACACCCACTATTTTGAAACACAGCTTATCTTCATTAATATATTTAATGTCACTATTGTCATCACTAAGAACAGAGTGAGGGATGAAGTTTTCTGTACCCCAACCACCCGGTGCACTATCTCTCTCTATGACTCTAGTACGGCATTCTATTGGTGCTTCATAATGAGGAATAGTGCTCTCTATATGATCAGAGTCACAAGACCAGTTTAATAACTGTAGAGTAATGGAACCATTGAATGGCCATTGTAACTGTTCATCATATTCTCCTTTCATTAGGTACACATACACTGATACATGTGTTCCTTTACCAGATCCATGTCCATTAGCATAAACCACTAGTTGTAGCTTGTATCCTCTCTCACTGGTATAGAATGGTCTACTGTACCATACACTGTTAGTCTTTTTGTACTGACTGTACTGGTACATTGTCACAGTACAAGGTAGTATAGGTGAATTGATCTCACTATTACACCAATGAGGTGCTGGACTACCTGTGATAAGAATAAATAATATAATTATGTAATCAGGTGTGGTTAAAAATATAATATGTGGAAGTATTACAAATATATTACCTGAATGGTGCTGGATATCTTCAAATGATACTCTCAAGCACATCATATCATTGTATAGATATTGTTGTAGCTCAAGATAAGGGAGGAAATCAGCAGTACCCACAACATACCTAGCCATCTCACCATCAGTAACTCTCTCTCTAACGTTGTCCAGTGGTGTGGATTCATCAAACGATATAATCCTCTCAACATGTCCGCCATCTTCACTCCAGTTCAATGCTTGAACAATAACATTACCAGTAAAAGGAAACATTAACACATTATCATTATCCCCTTTCATTAGGCGAATACCAACAGATACATGAGATCCTTTACAAGGACCATATCCATTGGGATTGACGTCTAATCTCATCTTGTACCCTTCGCGAGTGGTATAAAATGGCTCGGTAATGATTCGTTCATTGTTTCTCTTTTTCTCTTCAAATCCTTCTATTGTCCTGTAAACAGGTGTTACTGTATACCGCACTTTGGATAATGAGGGGTGTGTCCATTTGGGGACTAGACCAGACTTGTAACCTGTAGTGGAATATACACCCACAGACATTGTTATACTACTTTATCACTAGGCTTGGAATTTTTAGGGCTTAATTAACCTGTTTATACCCAAAAATTCCCTCCCGAATTGATAAAATTGATTTCTGATTTAACCCGTTTATTATCTGGTTGGGCACTAGTAAGAAAAGCTATAATATTGACACTTTATATAAACGAAAACATTGATGATAATTTCCTATGCTTTTAGTTGTTTTCATTATTTTAAATAATTAAATGTTTTCTTTTTCCTAACCCTAAACTACCCGAAATTACATAATGTAGCTTAATAAAGAACCTATAAACACCAAAACTGATTAAACCTGAAATATCCCCACCCGAATTTATAAAAAATTTTAACCCGAAAAATTCCAAGCCTATTTATCACATGCATGTGATGTACATAAGCAATTAATATTTCAAGTATGTAACAAATACACATTCCTTAATCAATGATTCAATTTCACTCACTTTGCTCCACTTTTATCTCGTATGTTTCTGACTCAATGGCTTTTTCCATAGCTTCTATTTCTCTCTCTCTTTCCAAATATCTGTCAAAGCTTTCTTCGTTTAATTTCTTTGTATTTTCATATACTTCAGTTATTTGTGACAACAATTCTTCAGCTGGTCTGTTAATTGCAAGCAAGTCTTCTTTCAATTTCCTTAATTTCTTGGTCATTATTGCTTCAGTTCGTTGATGGCACTCGGTTATTTTATTTATTTCTCTTGTTAGCTCTTCTCCTCTTCTGGCCATGTCTTCCTTTAGTTCCTCACACTGTCGATCCACTTTCTCCACGAATTTCTCCATGTTTCTATTCTCTTCTTCCATTTCCTTCTCCAACTGTTCAAACTCTGATGTAATCCATTCTTTCAGTCCCTCAACATTGGGCTCGCCGTCATCTTTATATAAACTGGGCCATCGTGGTGGGGTCTCAAGTGGTGCCTGTAAGATGGCTTGATACTGGTCTTCCCCAAAGGCTGTCTTGAATATTTCTTCTATTTGCTCCTCACACACGGGCCATGCGTCTTGTTTCTGTTTCTTCTCCTTCAATTCTCGTATTTTTCCTCTAGTGTCCTCAGCAATCTCAACCGTAAACTTCTTGACATCTATACCAAAATGTTATTTAGTTATTATACAGTAGTAGGTTTATGATGTGAATAAAGGTTGCAGTCCAACATATATCTTATTTATAATACCACACATATAGATTACATCCACATACTCACGTACCCTTTTCAGTTATAGATGAGGTATCCATCTCAGCCATTGTGTTACTAGTAGCCTGACGTGTCTGAGCCATGCCAGGCCACTGTTTACTGCAGCAGCTAAACTGGGTGGGGCTTTAATGATATTCATGAATATTATATGAATACTGAACTGTGTTATAATCACTTGGTACAGCTCGTGACTACCGACCACTACCTCCCTCTTGTAAATCATACTGAACCATACATACACACACATGTACTATGTAGATGTTAGTCTGGTCACGCCTCTTCTAACTGTAGAGCATTAGAAGAGGCGTGACCAGACTATAGATCTATTATGTTTGATGCCATAAGTGGTTCAGATTAGGGTGCTACTATATATGCTGTTTTTTTTTCTTTTTTTTAAAAGGTTTAACAAAAACTATTCAGTGGATTCTTAGTTTGGATAATAGTATGAATCAGATCCATTAATTTTAAGGAAGAGACAGAAAGGTGTCACTCACAGTGACAAGTCTGCAGATATATATATCTTATACTCATTGATCTCATCATCATTACCTTCCTATACCTCACACTCTGTTGATGAACATTGCATGATAGAAATGATTTTTATTACTATGTGTTATAGTCTCATGCATGTAGCCAAACCCTGCACTATACCTTTGAAGTGGAAGTGTCTTGCAATCTGAGATTGGATTACGTGTGCAAAATATCATTATATTTTGATTAGTCATAACCGGCCATGCAGCTATACACTGATCTACACAGTGAACTATATTTCTTGAGCCCTGCACCCATCCACAAAATAACAAAAAAAAATTACTAATTGATTATAAAAGTTTTAAACAAGAAAGCCAACACCCACTATTCTAAAACACAACTTATCTTCATTAATATATTTAATATCACTATTGTCATCACTAAGAACAGAGTGAGGAATGACGTCTATACCCCTACCACCTGGTGCTCTATATCTCTCTATGACTCTAGTACGGTATTCTATTGGTGCTCTATAATGATTAATAGTGTTCTCTATATGATCAGAGTCATGAGACCAGTTTAATAACTGTAAAATAATGGAAGCATTGAACAGCCATTGTAACTGCTCATCATATTCTCCTTTCATTAGGAACACAAACACTGATACATGTGTTCCTTTACCAGATCCATATCCATTAGCATAGACCACTAGTTGTAGCTTGTATCCTCTCTCACTGGTATAGAATGGTCTACTGTACCATGGACTGTTAGTTTTCTTGAACTGACTGTACTGGTACATTGTCACAGCACAAGGTAGTATAGGTGAATTGATCTCACTATTATACCAACGAGGTACTGGACTACCTGTGATAACATAAACAATAATTATATGTAGCTGAATATAAATGTGACTAAATGTTTTATATGCTATACATATTACCTGAATGGTGGATGTCTTGAAATGACACTCTCAGACACATCATGTCATTGTGTAGATATTGCTGTAGCTCAAGATGAGGGAGGAAATCACTAATGCACGCACTGTATTCAGCCATCTCACTATCAGTTACTCTCTGTCTATAGTCCAGTCGTTTGGATTCATCGAACTGTATAATTCTTTCAACATGTCCGTTATCTTCACTCCAGTTCAATGCTTGAACAATAACATTACCAGTAAAAGGAAACGTTAACACATTATCATTATCCCCTTTCATTAGACGAATAAAAACAGATACATGAAATCCTTTACTAGGACCATATCCATTGGGATAAACAGATAATCTTATCTTGTATCCTCCATGAGTAGTATAAAATGGCTCAGTAATGATTGCCTCATTGTTTCTCTTTTTCTCTTCAAAACCTATTATTGTCCTGTAAATAGGTGTTATTGTATATCGCATTTTGGATAATGAGGGGTGTGTCCACTTGGGGACTAGACCAGACTTGTAACCTGTAGTGGAATATACACCCACACACAATTGTTATACTACTTAACTATGTCATTAAGTCATGCAAAAAAAACATTAACATTCCTTAATAAATGATCGATTCGAATGCATGATTTCACTCACTCTTCTCTATTTTCATCTCGTATGTTTCTGACTCAATGGCTTCTTCCATAGCTTCTATTTCTCTCTCTCTTTCCAAATATCTGTCAAAGCTTTCTTCATTTAATTTCTTTGTTCTCTTATACACTTCAGTTATCTGTGACAACAATTCTTCAGCTGGTCTGTTAATTGCAAGCATGTCTTTTTTGAATTTCCTTATTTTCTCGTTCATTATTGCTTCAGTTCGTTGATGGCACTCGGTTATTTTATTTATTTCTTTTGTTAGCTCTTCTCCTCTTCTGGCCATGTCTTCCTTTACTTCCTCACACTGTCGATCCACTTTCTCCACAAATTTCTCCATGTTTCTATTCTCTTCTTCCATTTCCTTCTCCAACTGTTCAAACTCTGATGTAATCCATTCTTTCAGTTCCTCAACATTGGGCTCGCCGTCATCTTTATATAAACTGGGCCATCGTGGTGGGGTCTGGAGTGGTGCCTGTAAGATGGCTTGATACTGGTCTTCCCCAAAGGCTGTCTTAAATATTTCTTCTATTTGCTCCTCACACCATGCATCTTGTTGCTGAATCTTCTCCTTCAACTGTTGTATTTTTCTTCCAGTGTCCTCAGTAATCTCAACCATAAACTTCTTGACATCTATTACCAAAAGCAGAAATACATAGTCTCGATTAAAACTATAAACTATCAATAAGTTATCTATAAAGAGTATAGATTGTCAATTAAAGTAGTTTATATACTTACCCTCTTCAGTAATTTTAATTTCCATCTGATTAGCCATAAATTATTGTATAATTCCAGCTGGTCAGTCAGAATGATAGCCTGACGTGTCTAAGCACGCCAGGCTATGACTGAAAAGTATTTCTTATCTGCCAAGTGTTTCTTTGTGACCTCAAATTAGTTATTGCAACACTAACTATTGCTCATGTTAATTAACATGAGGAATGTACTAGTTGCTAAATAGTAAAATAGTATTTGGGTTGCATATGTACATACATATTTACACATGGTGAAACAAAATGTTAAATTTGTTTAGAAAACATTAATTGGGTAACCAACTACATAGGTACATCAATATAATACATGCATGCATGTATAATATGTGCGCATTGGCATTATGTATTGTAGACTCTATTGTAATGATTAACATTAATTATACAGATACATTATATATGTACCTAGTATATATTATATTGATCTGCATAGCTGACTCAGAAAAAGTAGGGAAGCTTTTAAAATTAATCTATTGTTGCTTGCTACACAAAACTAATTGAATAAAAAACATTTTAAATTATAGTCAAAACATTGCTATTGATGTGTGCCTATAATGGGAACGAGTGACTCGATGTATCCGATCATTGTCCTTGATCAATAATGGCTCATTCATAGGATGGGATTAGGTATATAGACGCCTATGTGCAATGTACAGTTTGACCGGTTACAACCATGCAGCCACACCCACACAATGAACTATTTCTTGATCCCCACCCATTCACAAAAAATTGATTATAACTTATAAAATCAATACCCACTATTCTAAAACACAACTTATCTTCATTAATACTTAGTGTCATTATTGTCATCACTAAGAACAGAGTAAGGATGAAGTCCATTATACCAGCACCACCTGATGTTATATGCTCCTATATTACTCTAGTACAGCCTTTTATTGGTACTCTATGATGAATAGTGTTCTCTATGATCAGAGTCACAAAACCAGTTTAATAACTGTAGAGTAATGGAAGCATCAAATGGCCATTGTTAACTGTTTATCATCATTAGGACCACATGCACTGATACATGTGTTCCTTTACCAGATCCATATCCATTAGCATAGACCTTTAGTTGTAGGCTTATAGGCCTCTCTCACTGGTATGGAATGGTCTACTGTGCCATGAACTGTTTAGTCTTCTTGAACTGACTGTACTGGTACATAGTCACAGTACAAGGTAGACTAGGTGAATTGATCTCATTATTATACCAACGAGGTACTGGACTACATGTACCTGTGATAAGAATAAACGATGTCATTATTATGATTTATGTAGTTGCATGGGTGTGGCTAAATGTAACATGAAAGTATTACATATAATACCTGAATGGTGGATATCATCAAATGACACTCTAAAACACATCATATCATTGTGTAGATATTGTTGTAGATCAAGATGAGGGAGGAAATCACCAACATGTACACCATCCTCAGCCATCTCACTATCAGTAACTCTCTGTCTAACCGTGTCCAGTGCATGGTATGGATTCATCAAACTGTATAATCTTCTCAATATGTCTGCAATCTTCACTCCAGTTCAATGCTTGTGAACAATAACATTACCAGTTAAAGGAAATGTTAACACATTATCATGAGATACACGAAATCCTTTATAATAACTATCATTGGGATCAACTAGTAACGTCATCTTGTATCCTTTGCGAGTGTATAAAATGACTTTGTACTTACTTATTACCGCATCGTTTCTTGTCTTTTTAAATCCCTTTTTGCTGTTAATTTTATGATTACTTTTTTTTATTTTCAATTTTAGTTATGATTTTCTCGAAACTGACAAAGCTATATGTAAGTGTCATCAATGTATGCATATGCACGCATATTATATGACAATAATAATTGTATCAATCACACCTCAGTCTACATGCATCAGCTAATATAGTAGGTATGTTATGTCATTGTATTAGTGATGTGTGCATTATCTGATTGTTGCTAACCAGTCTTAACAACTGTTGCTAAGCAACTGTCAATGTTCCGTGTTCACTTGTATAAAAGCAGTGACACAGTTGACTCTGTTCAATAGATTTTGGCTTGTAAAGTTTATATTTATTATTTATTTATTTATTATTTGATGCCAAGCTTAAGAAAAAGGCTGTCTTGAATATTTTTACAAATACTCACCATGTATTTTTACAAGGGAACTTCTTTGTCCTTCTTTGTCCAATAGTAATTGATTTTCATTCAGTATTCAACATGCCATAAGTGATTCAGATCAGATTGTTACTATATCTTTTTTTATAAAAAAAGTTGCCAAAACTATTTGCATTTTCAGAAAAAATATACAACCAAACATAGTCTAAATCAGTTAGTGCATGAAATTAAGGAAGATACCCCATCATCACAGATGAAGCAAGCTTGTAGATTACTATAAGTTATGATGCCATGCCCATGCACCTTCCTTTTTCATTAGACATTGACTGTGTGTGCAGACTACATTTTCCTATAGTTATCCGCAATGTACAGTTTGACTGGTCACAGCCATGCAGCCACACCCACACAATTAACTACTTCTTCAACCCCACCCACCCACAAAATTACAAAAAAAATAATCATAAATGAATAAAATCAACACCCACTATTCTAAAACATAGCTTATCTTCATTAATATATTTAATGTCACTATTGTCATTAGTAAGAACAGAGTAAGGGATGCGGCCCCCACCCATACCACCTGGTGCTCTATACCCCTTTATGACTCTAGTACGGTATTCTATTGGTGCTGTATAATGAGGAATAGTGCCCTCTATATGATCAGAGTCACAAGACCAGTTTAATAACTGTAGAGTAATGGAAGCATTGAACGGCCATTGTAACTGTTCATCATATTCTCCTTTCATTAGAAACACAAACACTGATACATGTATTAATTTACCAGATCCATATCCATTAGCATAGAGTGCTAGTTGTAGCTTATATCCTCTCTCACTGGTATAGAATGGTCTACTGTGCCATGAACTGTTAGTCTTCTTGAATTGATTGTACTGGTACATTGTTACAGTACAAGGTAGTATAGGTGAATTGATCTCACAATTATACCAATGAGGTACTGGACTACCTGTGATAAGAATATAAACGATGTCATTATATGGCTAAATGTAATTTGTGAAAGTACCACTTGTGTACTACCTGAATGGTGCAAGTCTTCAAATGACACTTTCAAACACATCATATCATTGTGTAAATATTGTTGTAACTCAAGATGAGGGAGCAAACGACCAGCACCCACACCATACTTAGCCATCGTACCATCTGTAACTCTCTGTCTAATGTCCAGTCGTATGGATTCATCAAACTGTATAATTTTCTCAATGTGTCCGTTATCTTCGTTCCAGTTCAATGTTTGAACAATAACATTACCAGTAAAAGGAAACATTAAAATATTATCGTTATCCCCTTTCATTAGGTAAACAAAGGCAGATACATGAGGTCCTTTAGAAGGACTAGCTCTATCAGGATAAATGACTAATGTCATCTTGTATCCTCCACGAGTGGTATAAAATGGCTCAGTAATGATTTCCTCATTGTTTCTCTTTTTCTCTTCAAATCCTTCTATTGTCCTGTAAACAGGTGTTACTGTATACTGCACTTTGGATAATGAAGGGTGTGTCCACTTGGGGACTAGACCAGACTTGTAACCTGTAGTGGAATATGCCCACCCACATACAACTTTACCCATGTCATTCATGAACATATAAGCAATAATCATTGAATGCATGCAAACAAACAAACGAACATATATGGATTCAATTTCCCTCACTTTCCTCCACTTTGATCTTGTATGTTTCTGACTGAATGGCTTCTTCCATAGCTTCTATTTCTCTCTCTCTTTCCAAATATCTGTCAAAGCTTTCTTCGTTCAATTTCTTTG
>JAYJLX010044179.1:0-13358 GCA_036873525.1 Chalinula nematifera
TACCCTTACATTAACCCTGTATGTACATGTATACCCTTACATTAACCCTGTATGTACATGTATACCCTTACATTAACTCTGTATGTATGTGTATAGCCTTACATTGAATTCAACAACTGATTGTCATAATCTTTTTGTAGTTCACAACCTCTCTCCCTCCAGGGCTGTTAAGTGTATTGCAATGCATCGTTCTCAGATTGTATTGTCTACTGAGTGCTGCTGACAGCAATAAGGTAACTGCAGTTACAATGCACATTTGCCATACACAGTATACATTGTGTACATCTATGTAAATAATTTAGAGTTGATTTTTCGTCAATTATCTTTCTCCTTTCTTGCCCTCCACCTTTCCCTCTTTGCTCATCCTTTACATTCTCCCTCTCTTCGGCAGGATGACGGCCTATCATATTCCCAGTTATATCCAAAGCAAGGCACACTCACTGGACATAAATGTTGACAATACTTATTTTAGATAACAGTAATTTTTTAATAACTAACCTAATTTTAATATGTAGAGAATACAATCTGGCGTCAGCTGTCCGAGTGTGGTCACTATGTAAACATAAGACTCAGCTTATAATTTTGTCAGTCTTGTTACAAAATTGGGCCACCTAAGGCAAGATATCATATTGGTTTAAAAATGGTTGACCTATATGTATTGTATAGCATATATAGTGTAGTGTATTGTGCATTAGTCAATGGTTCCCCCACCCAAAGTATCTTATCAGTGAGCTGAGTAGTGCCGGTGTCGTATGTTGATCTGTATTTGACACTCAACTGAGAAAGATTAATTCATTTTGTTAGATTGTTTTTTTTTGTCTCAATCTTTAATTATGTCTCACTGAGTGTTCCATTTTGTATACTAAATCATGCAACTTTGCAAAAAAAGTACCAATCAATTAAAGGAGAATTCTATAGTATTTCTCGCTAATATACACCATTATAAGCGGCAAGTATAGTATTATATATTGCCACATAGTTTGATATTATATGCATTCATACTCATAGTAATAATGTTTGTTTACTATTAGGCCTGAAGACTATGTCAGTGTTAAAAGGTTGAATTCATGATTCACATGCAAACACTCATGCATAAGAGCTTTCTAAACTAACCTACTCTGACCGACAGACGCAGTACTCATGCATCCTGTTTGTTTAGTATACTATAGACTATACATCACTTGCGATTTTTAAAATGAGATTCATATCATCATCATGGCGAAGTGGGAGGGGCTGGCGGTAGCTAGACTAAATGCTAAATAACAATGGCTGAATCTTTGGCCTCATTTGACAACCAGTTGACATGTGCTGTGTGTTTGGGCGGGTACACTAACCCAAAGACACTACCTTGCCACCATTCGTTCTGTTTGGAATGCATCAGAAGACTTCCATTGAACAGAAAAGTCGGTCAATTATTAAAAAATGGTATAGAAGTCTACACGTACATTGAGTTTATATTATATCGTGTGTATAGGGGGACAGCAGGTATTGTCTCAATTGTCCAACATGTCGTGTTGAGCATCCTTTACCAGAGGGAGGAGCTGATAAATTTCCCAATGCCTTTCAGATCAACAGCCTACTAGAGTTGAAAAACGAACTAGAAAAGAACGAGACTCACTCCACTAGCACCAGCAGCAAGGAACATGAGGAGATATCAACAGCAGGAGATAAGGCTAGTACATGCCCTCTACACAACGACCCTCTCAGAGTCTACTGTGAAACATGTGATAGACTCATCTGTCGTGACTGTACCATCAGTAATGAACACAAGAAGCACAGATACGATCTGATTGTGGAGTGTTACCCTAAACACCATCAACAAATAGAGGGTGAACTGAAACAACTCAAGAGTAAAATAACCGATATCGATACAGCAATCACGGACCTCACCAACAGGGAGACAGCAGTGGATGAACAAGGGGCAAGATGAACAATGGAAATCCACCAACACGCTCAACAACTCATTGACATTATTCACGAGTCAGAGAGACAGTTGATACAACAGGTTGACACAATAACACAACACAAGAAGGAGTTCCTAGCTAAACAGAAAGAAGCTGCAGGAAGAGTTCATAGCCAACTGAAGACATGTGAGGAGCTGACTAAACGGAACCTGAGGGAAATGAGCCAGGGAAAGGTACTAATGGAGAAACAAGCCATGATTGAACAAATGAAGGAGGCCAGTGAAGACATTGACCCAGCAACATTTGTACCAATAGAAGAAGCCAAAGCAAAATACAAAAAAATACAGCAGTATTGAAGATTACCAAATAATTGGTGAGATTACTGAGGGTATAACATTTGCTAAAGCAGTATTAGATGCTCCTCCCTGCTTCCCTAAAGGCAAGAAGTGTTCATTATCCCTCACACTACAGTCGCATGATGGGTCACCTTTCCCTGTACCCTGTTCAGCTATATTGTGTATTGCACACTGTTTGACTGGCACTAAAAAAACTATCAAATGTAACGTTTTAAAATCACGGTCATCAGGAAAGTACAGCATCAACTTCATTTCCCAACATAGTATGATATACAAATTGGAGGTATTAGTGGGAGGGGCTGGAGTTCCAGGTAATACCATGCTTTGTGCAGTTACACCAGTGAAGACCTTTAATGTTGTTAGCAAGCCCGGTCATTGTCATATAGCAGTGTGTAATAATGGAGATATATTAGCAACAGAACACACTACTCACAGTATAACAGTACTGGACAAGGAGGGAAAGAAAGTGAGGTCAATAGGAACAGTGGGAACGAAAGACAGACAGTTAATGCATCCCTTTGGATTGGCTGTTACTAATGATGGACATATTTTAGTAACAGATCACCATCGACTACAGAAACTAACATTTGATGGAGTTTGTGTCAAATCCATTGGTAGCAGCGAAAGTGGGAGGGGCCCACTACAGTTTAATTGTCCCCTGGGTATCGCAGTCCATCCTACTACAGGACAGATATTTGTTGCTGAGGAGGGTAATAATCGTGTTCAAGTATTAAATGCTGACCTCACCTTTTTACATATTATCACTCTACAAGATGATCAGCAGTTCCAATTGCCGTGTGATGTATCATTAGACAATGAGGGGTATCTGTATGTTGCTGAGTATGGTAACCATTGTATTACAAAGCTCACTACAACAGGACAGTACATTGCAAAGTTCGGTTCCAAGGGATATGATCCTGGTCAGCTGATGCATCCAACCTCCCTTACTATCCACAATAACCTAGTGTATGTCTGTGAACATGGTAATCATTGCGTGTCAATATTTGACACGCAAGGAATTAAACGAGGAAATGTTAAAGGAGGATTGAATAGTCCTTTCGGTGTGGCAGTGGACAAACAATGTAATTTGTATGTTTGTGACAGTTTAAACTACAAAATAGTTGTTTATTGATTTAATTATAGTATATGAATGTATTCAGTTGTTTCAGTTTCAAACGCATGAAATAAACTTATTTTACTGAAGTTTAACCTACACTTGCTAAAGCTGTATTGAAAATAAATTTTTCAGTCAATCGTTTCTTTACTCTTTCTGCTTTGTTCAGTAAATGTTACATCATGTTGTTTCTCCAGCACATGTTATTGCTAGTGCAAGCCATTCTTGGTAAAGGTATGATAAATGCCTTTAAATTGTTTTCAGTGGGGCCAAATACCTGAAAGGGCATTAATGCATGTTTATAAACCACACCTGCTTATTATTATTTTGTTTGTTTTGGGTGGTGCTCCGAGGGTGGTCATGCAGAGTCGTAATAATGCATTCCCAATACTACTATGCAATTAGCTTGTTGCATGAAAACTCATTTCTATTCCATGCAAAATGTTGAACAAGCTATCATTAAAATTTATGTTGTTGCAACAAACAGTAGAATTTGTGCTGGATTGGAAACTCATATTTCATACGGTACATGCAGGTGTATAACTCTAAATCTATTCACCGAGTTTTGTTTCTGGCCTCCATCAATTAATTACATGCTAATGATTCCATCACAGTCCACAATGTGTAGAAAAGCGTAGGAAAAAAAGGCCACACCTCTTGTGGATGGTACACTCACGATAATACAATAAATATGTATGGATAAATAAGATAACCCTCTGTACTAACAGAAGTTTATCCATTAGACTGAGCTGTATTCTTGTATGTGTACAACCCACATACAGGAGGTGTGGCCTTATTTCCTATTTGTGGCTAATGCTTATAATTTACTGATGTAATTTCCATGCTACACAAATACAACTTATCTGTCCTACAACTAGGCTACAAGTACATTTCAAACGGATGTGCTGGTCTTCAGAACTATAGTCTGGCATGGCTGCTTGGGCATATCATGCAAGTGCCAAGTGGGTGACCACACCAGACTGAATAAAAACATCCTAATGCTGCATGGAGTGATAAGTTGTGTTTGTAAATTGTATTGATTTTTAAAACTGTAGTGTATAGACTCTAGTTGGCTTTGATGACCTGCATGTTCTTTCAGCTGCAGAATAGTTATGTAGTCTAGATCTATCTTTTTACCACTGACACCACCCATAAATTATAATAGTTATACCTCTACAAATAGCTTCCAATAATACACTAATAGGCTACAAAATTTAACATAATATTATAATAATATAGAGTCTATGTATTACTTGATTACCAGGACAGGAGCAGGTCTGAAGATGAAGATGAAGATGAAACCTGTTGTGGAGATCAGTTTCAGCCACCTCCCACATAAGGGAGGGGCTATAGACTAGATCTAGATTTAGATCTATAGTCTAATATTCATATTCAAAACAAGCTTACAAAGGCTTACAAATAATGGCTGAAGCTTTGACTGTATTTAAACGAAAATTTGATAACCAGTTGACATGTGCTGTGTGTTTGGGCGAGTACACTAACCCAAAGTCACTACCTTGCCACCATTCATTCTGTTTGGAATGCATCAGAAGACTTTCATTGGATAGAAAGGTCTGTGAATCGATTAAAAATGGTTTACATTAAGTTATTATTTCGTGTGTACAGGGGGACAGATATTGTCTCAACTGTCCAACATGTTGTATTGAGCATCCTTTACCAGAGGGAGGAGCTGATAAATTCCCCAATGCCTTTCAAATCAACAGCCTACTAGAGGTAAAGAATGATCTAGAAAAGAACGAGACTCACTCCACTAGCACCAGCAGCAAGGAACATGAGGAGATATCAACAGTAGGAGATAAGGATAGTACATGCCCTCTACACAATGACCCTCTCAGAGTCTACTGTGAAACATGTGATAGACTCATCTGTCGTGATTGTACCATCAGTAATGAACACAAGAAGCACAGATACGAGCTGATTGTGGAGTGTTACCCTAAACACCATCAACAAATAGAGGGTGAACTGAAACAACTCAAGAGTAAAATAACCGATATCGATACAGCAATCACAGACCTCACCAACAGGGAGACAGCAGTAGATGAACAAGGGGCGAGATTAACAATGGAAATCCACCAACACGCTCAACAACTTATTGACATTATTCACGAGTCAGAGAGATTGTTGATACAACAGGTTGACACAATAACACAACACAAGAAGGAGTTCCTAGCTAAGCAAAAAGAAGCTGCAGGAAGAGTTCATAGACAACTGAAGACATGTGAGGAGCTGACTAAACGGAACCTGAAGGAAATGAGCCAGGGAAAGGTACTAATGGAGAAACAAGTCATGATTGAACAAATGAAGAAGGCCAGTGAACACATTGACCCAGCAACATTCGTACCAATAGAAGAAGCCAAAGCAAAATACAAGAAATACAATAGTATTGAAGATCACCAAGTAATTGGTGAGATTACTGAGGGTGTGACATGTGCTAAAGTAGTATTAGATGCTCCTCCCAGCCATTCCTTTCCAAAAGGCAAGAAATGTTCATTTTCCCTCACACTACAGTCACATGATGGGTCACCTTTCCCTGTACCCTGTTCAGCTATATCATGTATTGCACATTGTTTCACTGGCAGCACTCGACAAACTATGAAATGCAATATTTCAAAATCCCGATTATCAGGAAAATACAACATCAACTTTATTTCACAAAGCAATGCAATGTACAAACTGGAGGTGCTAGTGGGAGGGGCTGGAGTTCCAGGTAATATCATGCTTTGTGAAGTTACACCAGTCAAGACCATCAGTCTAGAGTGTATTCATAATCATATAGCAGTGTGTGATAACGGAAATATACTGGCAACAGAACGCACTACTCACAGTATAACAGTATTGGACAAGGAAGGAAGGAAAGTGAGATCGATAAGAACCACAAAGGTATCAAAGAGGGACAGTTTACAAATCCCTACAGATTGGCTGTTACTAATGATGGACATATATTAGTAACAGATCGTCATCGGCTACAGAAACTAACATTTGATGGAGTTTGTGTCAAGTCAGTTGGTAGCAGTCAGAGTGGGAGGGGTCTATTACAGTTTAATTCTCCCAGAGGTATCGCAGTCCATCCTACTACAGGACTAATATTTGTTGCTGAAGAGTACAATAATCGTGTTCAAGTATTAAATGCTGACTTCACTGTTTCATACATCATCACTCTACAAGATGATCAGCGGTTTCAATCGCCATATGATGTATCATTAGACAGTGAGGGGTATCTGTATGTCGTTGAGTATGGTAACCACTGTATCACAAAGCTCACTACATCAGGGCAGTACATTACAAGGTTTGGTTCCAAAGGATATAATCCTGGTCAGCTATCCCGCCCAACTTCTCTCGCTATTCACAATAACCTAGTGTATGTCATTGAACAGAGTAAAAATTGTTTCTCAGTGTTTGACACTCAAGGAAACTTTATCTATTGCTTTGGAAAACGAGGAAATGGTGAAGAAGAATTGAATAGTCCTTATGGTGTGGCAGTGGACAAACAATGTAATTTGTATGTTTGTGACAGTTTAAACTATAGAATTGTTGTTTTTTGATTTTTTGTGTTGATATTTTATTTGTTGTTGTTTTCTATTTCAGTGTTTTGTTTCACTATATTTCCATAATTTAATTATTATTGATTATAGGATGGGAAAACAAAACATAAGTTAATCAGTAACAAGGAACAGAAAACGAAAACCTCCAGTACTGGTATTATAGTGTAGCTCAGGTAGAGAGGCTCAGCCAAGAAAGACAAGCAATTAATTAATAAAAAGTAAAGTATTGAAAACTTAAATTTTCCAAGATAATCAAAACATGAAACTGTTACTTAAATAACCGCTACAAAGAGCACAAAGAAAGTCAATCATAAATTAACATGTATACCCTTACATTAACCCTGCAGTGTAGTCTGTGCGTACATGTATATCCTTACATCAACCCTGTATGTACACATATACCCTTATATTAACCCTGTATGTACTGTATACCCTTACATTAACCCTGTATGTAAAAGTAACCCTTATATTAACCCTATATGTAAGTGTATACCCTTACATTAACCTTGTATGTATGTGAATACCCTTACATTGATTTCCACAACTAATTACTAAACTCTTTTTATATTTTACAACCGCTCTCCCTCCAGTGGTGTTGTGGTCATAGACATAGGCAGCAATAAGGTAACTGCCACTTACAATGTACATTTTCCATAATTGTACATGTATACATTTATGTTTATAGTTTATAGCTAATTTTTGTCTATTTTTTTGTTTCCTTGCCCTCCACCTTTCCCCCTTTGCTCATCTTGCAGACTCTCCCTCGATCCATCTTTCTCTTGCTCTTCCCTCCCCATCTCTCATCAGGACAGATGCTACCAATCCTACCATATGTCATGCTATCCAATCAACATGCATTGCCTCAACAGCGAGCTATATAACCCACACCAATGCTGATGATAGAGTGAATTACCATCTACCTACAGCACCAATGGGTATACCCCAGTGTAATAAGCTGTTAATCAATGTTGTAATATTCATACTTAAGTATGTATCTCTATAGCTGTACCGGCATCCTGCATGGGGTAATATTATATTGGTTATTATTATTCGTAAATATTTGGGATAATAATGCCTTGCAAATTCCATAATGTTTTTAAAAATTAAATTCATCATACACTATCATAATCGGTGTGCAAATTCCTGATTATTTATGTAGAACAAGTGTTTACAACAATAAAAGATTATGGTTTAAACTCTTTATACTACACAGGGTATAGCTAGCTGATAAGTGCAGTTAAAGGGATAACTCAACTCTACAGAGGCTTGTAGCCATTATAAAGGCTTCGCCAACTATACATAAACTATAGCTATCAGCATTCATCTTACAATATCAGTTATCAGGAAACTGAAGTGAATTTATTAAAAGAAACAATAGAATAGAATCGTTAGTCAAGAGAATATATACAATCATAATCTTGCATTGATTACAAATTTGTATATAGTTATACAGAAACCATGCATGCACTGTGGCATAATTACTTTACCTGCAATGCAACCATGCACATCCTCTTGTATGGTTACCATTCATACATTATTACATAATGATGTTATATAATGATAATATTATAATTATCATAAAAACTAATCATCAATATCACTTTCAGCGAGGGGTTCCCACACGCTTCTTCCATCAGTGGATGCAATAGTTTCTGTTGTAAATATGTTGGTCTTGACACCAGCTGCAGATGCTATGTTATTTCGATTGGAAAGATTTAGTTGACTATTTTTAAACAACTTCATTTTTTTGAAGCTGCACGACAACTATATGGACGATCAAGGTGACTCCGGCAAACAGACTGAGCATAGGCGTAGTTACTGCACTCCACATGAAGCTGCTTAGCTTTGTATCCTTCACAATACTACCACGTATTCGATTGACAAAAGAAGGGCTGAAAAATACAATGAATAGAATAGGATATGCGACCAATGGAATCACCTCTTTTAGTATTTTCTTCTGTTGCATATGTCTGTCCAACAACAACGTGTGTTCACTGGAACAGGACAACAAGCTTGTATGAGGTGTACTGCGAGTGAAATAAGCACGATAAGCCAATATAATGATTGTAAAGAGTACAGCAAAAGCTGCTAAAGCTAGTCCAATAAACGCAGGACCATACAACAAAGAATACTCTTCGATTTCACCCAATGGTAGCTTGCTACTGGAACAATCTCCTTTCCAGTTTTGAATCCAGCACCACGCCCCTGCTTCGCCATAAATATCCTTGACAAACGGTATCCAACAAAATAATAATGGACCAAAAACAGAAAGCAAGACGTAAGCAATTTCTAGTCTTTCAAGTTTCTTATGAAATACTGCCAAAGTGAAAAGATGAAATGTTAAACAAAACATGAAGGACAACTTGACCCAAACAGCATACTGTAAAAGAAACCCAACACCAGCACAAAGGTAATGATAGAAAGAGTTGGATTCCTTGTAGTTTATAACACTCATTTCCAAAGCACAAACAAACCCGAAAAAAATGGCTGCCATAACTTGATACATAGCAAGCCGATGGGAAAGAAAGTAGTATAACTTGAACACTGCCACCATCACAAGAGCTATGAAACACACGATAACAGCAACTACCCCTCCACAACCCATTGCAAGAAGTATTGTTCGCTTATCTTCAAATGTAAGTGAGGATTTGTTGGAATTACATGGTGAGGTATCATTCGAGTTCACATACACAGGACCCATGACCAGTATACCTATAGTACTGAAACAGTATATTACAGCTTAATTATTAAAATTACATATAACTTCAATAAATGGGCGTGATCTTTGGTATCAATACCATTTCTTTTACCATATCAAAATAGTTAATTAAATATTGCACAGTATCAAAAGAAGTATTGAAGTATTACCCATTACTATTATGTATTATATGCACGTGATGGCATGATTGATTATACACTATGTGTCGCAGTACAGTATCATAACATGAACCATTGATACACTTGCATGAGTAAAAAACGCTACATGTTGAAAATTTAATCATTGTGGGACCATTGCTGATTATCATACAGTTCAGCTGTGTGAGATTGTACCAGAAAAAAAGAACTATAAGCATATACTGAATATAGGATAATAGAGTGACATGCCTGACATGTTATTTTAAAACTGTACAGTGTACCATATTTATACATGGGTTTGACATATGTGCGGTATGTTTTGGACCCATATAGTCCCCTTGCCATATGTGAATCAGCACAAGTCAAAATAATTTAACTGTATATATAGGCAGTAAACAAGGTCATTGAAAAAGTCAAAACAAAACAAATGTATGAATAGATACGAATTCAAGTTAGCTGAAAGCTGTTCCACAACACACTGATAACAGCACATTATTTATAGCACACAATGAAAATTGCTTATAATCATACTCAATTAAGTTTCATAATAAACTCACAAGTTCATATCAATGGGTGGAACAGGTGAAGCGGATTGTAGTTTGTCAACTCCCGGGGTGAGGCTAACCATAAAATGATAAAAATTAATATAATTATATGCAATACAGTATTTGCTATAGATTGCGCAGCATGGCGCAGGTATACTGAGTAGCTCCTCAAAATTTCAAAGGACTAATAGTTATGGTAGTGTGGTCAAGATCAAAGGAAAAGTGTGGATGTATTGGTTACATAACCCCTGCTATATATCAAATAATGTATGCACTGAGCCCAGCCTAGTGTACATATATCTGATATTGTATGTGTAGATCTATAAACCTTTCCCTCAATGAATATTCATGAGCTCTTAATGAGCATAGGCGTCAAAAATGCGTAAAGAAATCGTCACAATGACTAGTACCACACACCATTGTGGGCTAATTTTCAGCTTAAGCATGGAGGAAGACAGGGAGCAGCTACTTTGAGCTCTTGAATGCAGCATCTAAACAACATTTCAACGTCATAGTGAGTTTCTCAGGTCTAGAAGAGTAATATGATTTGTATTGAGTGTTTAAAAAGTTAGAACAATTAACCTGGGGCTGAATGCAGAGGAATACGACCAGGACACCATGATCAAATCCTCAGTTGACCGTTGTCTGTATTTGACCTGTGACCAACTTAGTTACGAGGTTGTTGGACTTAATACGAGCTATACACAAATTATCTTGCTCTTCTAAACCTAGCAAACTTACTTTCTTCTTGAAAAGTCATTCAAGTGTTGGATTCAAGGGCTCGGGGTAGCTGCTCCTCGTCTTCCTCCATGCTTAAGCTGAAAATTAGCCCACAATATTAATGGGTGTGGTACTTGTCATCACGACGATTTCTTGACGTATTTCAGCTTGCCTACGCTCATTAAGAGCTCATGAATATGGAAAGGTCTATAGGGGTTACATATGTCATGGTAGACTAGTACTACATACTGATTGGGCATTCCAGAACACTGAGCTGAACTTGAAAACTGTAGTAGTATAGAGTACATGTTTGCCTTCAAGTATGTATATTATATATCACAAATAGTACTTGCACACTTTTTCCTTTGATTTTGACCATACTCAGGCAACCCTACGACATGAAATTATTGGTATACTGGGCCATAGCCGAGGCCATAGCCGAGGCCATAGCTGGACCAAAACTAATTTAATATGCCCGGCTTGTTATCGCCGGCTAACCGAGCGTTTTTTAATACTTTAAAAACAATCGTACAGTTCTTTTCCTCACCTTTTTATTTGTTTAAACCACTCGGGCAGTGCCAATTCCTCACAAGAAACAAGCTACTTTCTACTTTTTAGGGCGAGAGGATTTAGTCTTGTCCCTAGAAACAGACTCCCACGCATCTAACAAGCGAATGGGAGTCTGGGCACGAGACTGGAAACTGTACTCGATAAATGCTCAGATAATACTACAGATACTCTGATAATACTATAAAATATTAAAAGCAATATGGGTGGGAGAATGCATAAAATTTAATGACCTTTGCATTGAATGTAATTTGTTTTTCCTGACAAATAGATGATGTAGTCTAGATCTATCTCAGTACTTTTAAGTTTCACCTGTTTCCAAGCCCGTTACTTGACAAAAGCTTCCAGCCTTATCAAATAATGCTGGCTCGCTCAATGCACACAGTGATCAGATGAAAGCAAATTCATTGATCTGCGTTACCTTCTTTTATGATATGTTATGATTGATTGTGCACACACCAAGTAGCCTGCTTTTATGAAGGCTGTCTGATTGTAAGATGCAAGAATATAGGGGGTGTGGCTGGGGCTGCTGCATGCAGAAGGGTGTGGCTGACTTGCTATTAAATGATGTTGCCCAAGATTAGTGGCTATAACGTCTCTTAGCTTCGACATGTTAAATGTCTTGTAAAACCAGCAGGCAAATTTTAACCTTATACTACAAAACTGTATGAAATCTCACTTAATAACGCACTAATATTAATAAAGTTGATAAATCCAGTATGCATTGCATGTTTGCTTATCAAAAAAAAATTAATACTGAGAGCTTCCATTGGGCTTCCATAGATCAATGGATGATGTATGCATACTTTCCATTGATTTAAATATTAATATGTAGTCTACTTTGTTTACTGATTAGATCCAGGATTTCAACTGATGTGATGAAGATCTTAATGAAATTTTTGTGAAAAAAAAAAATCAATGCAATTCAAGTAGACCTATATAGTCTATGTGTGGTCAAATGAAACAGTGGCGAACTGTGGACTTGGATGTGGACGTCTTGTGTTTATGAGAAACAAGTTACTAAAACAAAAGGGCCATAATAGTGCGGCATTATATAAGAAACATTTATTGGTCTCAGATACATCTTAGAACTACTATCTCCTAGCTTTTTTTTTTCTTTTTTCGAAAGGAAATTGAACTTCTCAAGGGAATCTCAGCATAATTGTTAAAACTGAAAATACTAGAAACTATAGTGAACTATCAATATCTCCCCAATATTATTATGGAGCTGGAATCGGCCCTTGTGGAGTGAGAACGAAAGAGAGCTACAGACTCAACTTACTGCAGTACATTGGCAGTGAGTTAATATATTAAAACTTTTCGATACTGTATATCTCTTTATGAGTGGTGTATTTTTTTACTATGGGCTGAGAGCATTGCATAAACAAAGCTGAAAATTCTATGATCTAGATCTGCATCATTACTCATACTAATGGTCACGCATCCTTTCTCCCGCCCTCCCCCTTTCCTGCAGAACTTTACTTTCTGTTTGCTGTGGGCGTGGTTGATACTTCATCTCAAAAATAGTATATCCACTATAGTGCCGAGTAGTGGAGGTTAATTAGAGGGGAGGAGAAAAATTTCGTTATGGTGTGGGAGTTTTATACTCCTATACTTTCTCTTACTGCATGTTATTGTGCTGTTGATACAAGTAGTATATTGGGGGGGGGGGGGGGGGGGGGGGGGGGGGGGGGGGGGGGGGGGGGGGGGGGGGGGGGGGGGGGGGGGGGGGG
>JAYJLX010044201.1:0-13355 GCA_036873525.1 Chalinula nematifera
TCTGTATCAGTGTTTAACTTCACACAGCTAGGGCTCGACACATTGACCGGTATACGACATAACGAGAATGTCGGTATCGAGGAATTATCGGTACCGTTACTAGCATTATCGCTGCCCTCGATTAGAGCCTTGGCGACAAGTTTCACTGTTTCTAGATTCATGTTGTTTCAAATAGCCAGCAGCCACACCCTAGCTTCTTTACAGTTAAAAAAATTGGGGCGTGAAAAAAAGGTACAATGACGTCATAGACTATAAGAGGGCAGGGGTATAGGCACACCTAAAAAAATTATTAATGATAAAAAAAATTTTGTGTTCATAAAAAAATAATAATGAATTTGCATACTATGCATAAAATTCATTGTATACTATATTACTAGTAACACATGTATGATTGTATGTGATGAATTTTGTTATAATCACATTAATATGATCAAATTTTCATCATCACTGCTGTCTTGCTGCTGTGCTGGAACTGTATTGATGGCACCCTGTTCTTCACGGTCTTCATTGAGGAGATCAAGCTTTTCTCTCAGAGATTTACGTCTATTCTGTTGTCGTACTAGTGAAGAGCCAGTGTATTCCTATAATATTAAAGATAACAAAAAGCATTTATTTAGTACATATTAAAACTTAATTGACTCAGTTTATAACGTACTATCAAGCTCTCATTCCTTATCAGTGTATAAGCAACCCTCCATCTGTTGTAGGCCCTCTGAGACACCAATGGCCTCGGTGGTTGATCTGTTAATGCTATATACAATGAAACTCATTATGAAGCATATGAATGGCCAAATATGCTACATAATAATTATTATTAAGCACTATTTGCTGTATGAGAATGGATTTACATAATTATGTTATATTCACTGATCGACTTTTAAAGTTTTATTGCCAGATGCTTCAACAACTAGTCCATTGTTTTTGTCAATGGCATAAGTAAAAAATAACTAGAAATGCTGCTAATTTTATGCAACAAAAAAAAAAACAGTTTCATTATACTTTCATAGCAACACTTTTCTTGATCATGTGCTAGCATATATTAAATGAAAGGTGTGTGAGGCAAACTGCATGTCACTTTATCAAACATATTTATAGCTGTAATATATTGTATGCCATTATACATACAATAATATTACAGCTATAAGACCATATTATATATACCATGTTATGCTATATAATTGTACATACTTATAAACTAATTAGTGTTTTGCATACCTATGTAATTTCCATGATCTTGAAGAGAAAGTATCGATAATTATCAATGTTTAAAATGTTATAGTTACTGACTTACAGCTCCCGGAAGTGCTGTGAAACAACTCCCCCATGTTTTGTTGTTGACGTCTCCTACCACAGCTACATTGATAATCCTCTCCTCCTGTGACTATCTCTCCTGCAAGTTGTTTTTTGTATTTAATTTCCTCCAATAACAGATGACAGAATACGTTTAATACTGAGTTATTCTGACTGTAGTCCAAATACAGCATCCCAACATACGTCCTGTTGGCTAGAAAAGGATCGAAACACAAAAAGTGACCAAAAATAATACATTCTGCTATTAGCCATTTCACTCACCAGCATCGAAGGATTCAAATCCCCTAATTAGGAGTACTTTATCAAGCCTTGAAAAGGTCAAAAGTCCAAATACCAGTGACATTATTATCCTGATGAATGTTGAGAATATCCCAACAAAGGCATTTTGAAATAGGAAGAAGTACGTGAAGTAATGCATCAAACGTCTGTGGAGGATTGGACCAGTTAATCACAATTGCTATTGCACTCAAGCATATTTACCTGTTTTTCAGTACCATGTGCTTGGAATCCGGATATGCCTTTTGTAAGAATGCAAACTTTGTGAAGAAGAACTGTAACCAATACAAGCCTTGAGTCCAGGCGAGACCAATTCTGTCAAATATACTAATAAGGCATACCCTATCACAACATATAATGTACTCACACCATCACTGCAATCTTTGGACCAAAAAAGCTTACAAATAGATACACAAAGAGACCAGCAATGCCCAATACTGCTACTAATAATATCAAAATCAGACTGTAGACAAACCAAGCTATATATGGGAAAGAAAAAGCATTTATACTGCAATCATAAATTCCATTCATGAATATTGTTATAATTATATACAGCAATGCCACCATTAAAGTACATGTACTTACCCCATACTGAGTATGCAATGAGGTATCCTGGATACCTGAATGAGCTCAACTATATACGGTATATAAGTTAGAATGGGTACATTATATTATATGCAGTATTCTAGAGCTAACCAAACTCCTGTGTAGTGTTGGGAATTCATTGGTTGGTAGGAAGGATAAGTCACCACGAGTAGATTTATGTAGATGCTCACTGTGTAATGTACAGAATGTGAGTACATCATTAAGTACATCAGGTTACAAACATAACACAGTTTATTGAGGGAATACAGCATGATCACATACCTGACATTACGGAATGTTAGAAATGCCTGAACCCCACAGAATATGGTGGACACTATAACAGCAATGGTTATAAAGGCTGCAACAGACCAACATAAGAATAGTAATGAATATAATTATTGTCAAATAGCATTGTGCTGTATGTACATAGCTTAATGTCTTATAACAACTAGTGATAAGGTTGACCCTCCCCTCCATAAGGTCATGCCAAAGATTAAGTCTTATGCAAATATGAAACTGTACAAACAGAAAAGAATCTTTTTCTCATGTTCACTTATACAGTCATAAACCAGGCCTGGTGGACTTGCAAATTAGATTCAGCTTAATCAGAATTTAAAAAAAAAAATCAGGCTGAAATTTTTTTGTTTCTTTTTGTATTGTTAATATACATGTATAATTATACAGCTAGTGTTTGAGTTTTATTATTATTATATTGCCCATAGTTTGGTATATGTGTTCAAAATAATTAACCCATTATAAGATGTACTAACCCCCCAACACAACAGCAACATATCCAACAATCCTCAATATTGGTACAATGGTTTTCACTAATGACTCAAACCGGGACCCCGATGCTGAACTTTCTAGCTCCTCAAAAACAACAAAAAAACTTTTTCTCGAGGTTTCAAGGGCAATGGTGAGTTCCGTACAGTTATACGTGAACGATAAGGACAACTACAATTGGGAAAGGAAAGAAAAACAAAATTATTATTCTAGTAACATTGATAACTGGCTGCACGCTATGAGGAAGGATTGTTAAAGGATTACTATACAAGTATAAACCATATCAGAATAAGACAAAACAAACACACACTTACTCGATAAACAAGACAGATAGCTACAGACATTCCAGCCAAGAATCTCAAGGGAAACTTGAATCCTACAGTTAACGTAGCCTTAGTGTGAATCCATGCCCACATTACAGTATACCCTAACCTGGATCATATGGATATACTGTGTATAGTATCTTTGCCAGTCCTTGCTTTACTTTTGAAAATTCCTGTTTTTCCCTATATAAATTGGATTATTGTTTTAGTTGATTAAACCAGTATACAAGTTTCAATTTTCGTTTGCGAAATGTAATCATAATGTGATCAACTTTCGGTAAACTTACAATGATAAACGATTCTTCACTCTTTTTATATGATCACTGAGGTAGTTATACTCAAGAGGCTGTATAGGATGTAATAATACGTGTGATATAATACAATGCATGTGTTATACAATAAAACTCACCAAGCGATCCTTTGGTATAATCAGTATATAAGCATCGTATATGATATGGCCGAAGAACCACAACACAAGGAAGAACTGCAGTAGAATAACTGGAGCATCAGATATGAATTGGATCGCAAACTATGTAACAATAGTAAGAATGCATGCATTAGGATTACACGACTGATACAGTTACTTATGGTTTTTAATTTTCAAACTAACAGGTAGACCATCAGCTTGGCAACCAGTGGAACAGCCCGTGTAGGAGTTATACTCAAAAAGGATAGTTCTAACCAGGCTACAACGATATAATGATCCAGGATATCAATTGCGATAATCTTAGCTAATAGAACTAACAAGAGCGCTGTAAAGATCAAGCCAATTGTGTGTCCAATGATTGGAATAGGAGTATCCACACAAGCAAACAGAGGGTAGTAGTTGACACAGATTAGTATCACATACAGCAAAGTGACAAGTACTGAAACAAAATATATACCAGGATAATAATTTGTGGACGGTTTTTCAATTGAGAATCTTGCTGGAATCGTGAGGTTTATTATAGACCCCTTAAGGCGATAACTGATTTTCACAAGTTTAGGCGAAATTTTTGCTTAAAATGGCGCAAGTATGCGTCATTTTGTAGGGATAAAATGTACGTAGACAGTAGGCAAAAGTATAAAAATCCGGCTATATAAAGCATTAACACTTTTATAGGCCAAAAAAAGACATAGTATACGTTGTGAACCTTTGTTAGCTATCCATTTATGTTGCTTGAACTAAGAAAAGTAGATGGGAAAAGGCTGCACATCGAAAAAATCAAGCCAAGTCGTGTTTCAGCCATAGTTTTTGTCCCTACAAAATGGCAGACAGCTTTTTTAGTCACACCCACTAAATTAGAGCAATATTCGGTCAATTCCCTTTGATCTGTTATCGCTTTAAGGGGTCTATAGCAATCTTAAGTTCAGCTGCCATGCATATAATATGCATGGCTTGGTAATTAAGGCTGAAAACAATGGCTATCAAACTAACATGAGGCAATGCTTTGAGAGTATGGATTAGGCAAGGTGGGTTGAGGAGTACCCCCAGATAACACTTGGTAAAACAGGAAAGACATGCTTCCAAATATGGCTGCGTAGATCAGACGATACTTGCTGTGACCTAAGAGATCAACTGGTCTGTGTGCGTAAGTAGGGAAAGAACATAATTAAATAGCAAGAACAACTTAGGCTAGCACTTTACACGATCTCGTTCCCAACCCAATTTAGAGGCGGGACTGGGAATGAGACTGTGTAATTAGGCGTGGCCTGTATTACCCATTTTACCCTTGCAATTAATTTTAATAGGGTAATACATTTTTAAAAAGTTTAAGGTCAAAACTCACATCAACAAGCCCGGTCTACCCCAAAGACAGTTTGGGCATTGCTTCACTCTCCTTTGGACAAACTGCAGTGCAATCATTGCAGCTAACTACAGTGGGTAAAGTACAATTAAAATGAACTGGGATTCATATAAGACTCTACAAAGTGCTTACAGCTAGTAGAAAGTTGACATAGGTCAAGGTGAATGTATCATAGTTCAACTTCTCACAGTTAGGGCTTGAAACTTTGACTGGTATACGACATAACGAGAACGTCAGTCCCGGTATTGAGGAATTACCGGTACGGTTACTAGCATTAGCGATGCTCTCGGCCCTCTCAATTAGAGCCTCGGCGACAAGTTTCACTGTTTCTAAAGCCTGGCATACACTAGGCAACATTGTTGCTGGCAACATGTTGCCAGCAACAAACTTCAAAGTGTTGCCCAAATGTTGCCAGAATAGAAAGACCTTCTATTCTGGCAACATTTGGGCAACATTTGAAAACCCTTTGAAGTTTTGTTGCTGGCAACATGTTGCCAGCAACAATGTTGCCTAGTGTATGGCAGGCTTTAGTTCATGTTTAGCTAGCTCTTAGCGGAGCAGCTTAGGTATGTGACTATAATTAGAGCAATTAATTAACAGCCATGTTAATGAAAACATTAAGTCAATTAGATTACCAGCCCCACCCACACCAATGCAAAACGTATGTAAACTTAAAAACAGCTAGCAACACGCTGCGCCTGTATGCAATTAGACACTGTGATTTGCTGAGAAAAAAAAAACTGCCTCATTGATTCAGTTCAGTCGATTACAGACTTAGCCATCAATGATTTATGAGTTGAAACGTATGCATGTAGATCTAGCCATAGACCACGTGTGATATAACCACACCCACAACACGTGGAATAATATAATGAAATGAATACCTTATGGTCTACTCTACTCGGTCTACTGTATCTCAGACTCAGAGGGATATAAAATAAAAGCAGCTGAAGCAGTATCGGATGTTTATTCCATATGCATTGAACAGATTACCGAAGCAGATCTTGGTTAGTAAGTGTTCTATTGCCCTCCGTTTTTTTTTTTTTTTGTTATATTAGCCTTTTTTTTTCCTGTTGTGTTAGTGTACTGCTTATCCGTGTTGCTGAATGATAAAAATGGTATTGTCAAGTTTCTTCACAGGTCAGCTACACTCACTGGATGAGGTATACACAAACGTATTGAGTTCATTTGTTAGACACACCCCCTCCCCCTTGGCCTTTGTAAATGTTTTATAGACCTCTTTCACTCGCACCTTCGTCACTGATTCGTCATCAAAATTTATTGAAAATCAATAAAAATAATGACCAATCAATAAAAATACTAACCGCGCCTACTGACTTCCGGGTGGCAGAAAGTCTTGTTCTGCAATGGTTAAGGAACTAGTAGCAGACTTGTACTCGTTTGCAGTGTGCCTTAGCGGACTTTGCACACCTCAAAACTATGCAAATGCAACTATTAGTACCTGTAGGTCTTGTTTCAGTCAGATAGCAAGCGTTTCCAGCACTTTCCAGCTGGTGATGGAGCGAATAAGCAAGTTTAGCCATGGATAAGCACTGTTTCTTGCCACCCGGAAGTAAATGCCACGTGGGTGGGTGCGGTCGGTATTTTCGGTTAATTCATGTTTAATTTCAATGACGAAGGTGTAAGTGTAAGAGGTCTATTCTTTCTGTTCAGACCCATTTCTTCCTCGTGTCTTTGAGCTAGTGTTGTTTTAGTTAGCTATAACTAAAACTAAAAGTACTTTTAGTTGGTCAAAATTAATTTTAGTTAACTAACTAAGATAAATTGTTCTAAAA
The DNA here is from genome assembly GCA_036873525.1 of Chalinula nematifera. NCBI lineage: Eukaryota > Metazoa > Porifera > Demospongiae > Haplosclerida > Chalinidae > Chalinula > Chalinula nematifera. The sequence goes on from JAYJLX010044201.1 coordinate 6,862, forward strand.
AGTAACATTGAAAGAAAGTGTAAAACTGATGCATACTAAAGTGCAATCTGCCATGTTAATGAGGCTCTGGGATGTCAATGCAAAGCTCTGGGACATAGACGTTGACATTTCATATCCTATATCATATGACACTTTTATCATATTTCAACAGGTGCTATCTATACAGGTTTTCTTTGATGGGTTAGCAAGTACAGCTGTCTCTCCCCATGCATTTTATAAGTTCTGCTTCATTTCAAAGCTTATCATAATATATTGTATATAAAAAAAACCAGGGTTTTGCAGCTGATTCCAATGGTATACAGTATTTTTAATTTGCATGTAAGATAAAAAAGTTATTAACAATTCAATTGAGCTCAACTCAACGCGAATATACTATAAGTGTCTGGGACGTCGACGTGAAGCTCTGGGATGTCGATGCGAGGCTCTGGGACATTGACACGAGGCTCTGTGATGTCAACGCGAGGCTCTGGGACGTCAACGCAAGGCTCTGGGGCGTCAACACGAGGTTCTGAGACGTTGACGTGAGGTTCTGGGACGTCAACACGAGGTTCTGAGACGTCAACGCGAGGTTCTGAGACGTCAACGCGAGGTTCTGAGACGTCAACGCGAGGTTCTGAGACGTCAACGCGAGGTTCTAGGACATCGACGTGAGGCTCTGGGATGTTGACGCAAGGCTTTGGGACGTCGACACAAGGCTCTGGGACGTTGACGCGAGGTTCTGGGACGTCGACGCAAGGCTCTGGGACGTCAACGCGAGGCTCTGGGATGTCAATGCAAAGCTCTGGGACGTCGACGCGAAGCTCTAGGATGTTGATGCAATGTAATTTTTGATTTTCAAAGTTCAAATTTTTAATTTTCATTTTTCTATTTACCTACAGAATGTACAACTGTAATGGCCAATTGATACCATGCAGAAGGTCGATTCAAATGTTTATCAGCAATTTCAATGGAAAGATTGAAAATTGTGTAAAAAGTGATATTTTATTGTTCGTTAAACACATCACAAAAAGGTCCGAATTTTGTATTTCTATATAGTGGAAAGGATGGTTTGGACACTTGGTATATAGACCGTGGTTCATTATGAAGTATTTTGATTTTTAAAGCTAACTATAGCTAACTAAAATTGCGTCTCTTGGTTGTAAACTAACTATAACTAACTAAAATTGGAGAAAATTAACTATAACATTGAAATTATTTTTTCAAAATTGAAAACTAACTAAAGATAACTATAATTTCTTTCCAGAGCAGAAAACTGACTAAAACTGACTATATTAGAACAAAGTTAAACTAAAACAACACCACTTTGAGCTTAATGTATTGGTGTATGTACGTGTATTGATGCTGTATTTCTTCTCTGCTATGCCTTACAGATCGCTGCCTGTGAGTTTCTTCATGCTGTGGTGTTGTTTATTTTGGGAAAAAGTGCTCAGCAGTCCTTAGCTAAAAAGGTGAGTTATTTCATAGCATTTGGTGACCTATTATTACTTATACAGTGTACAGTACTTAGGGAATGGTTATGTTTATACAGTACATGTGTACTATGGTGTTTTATTGATTCCTTTGTGTAGAGTCCAATGACCAGGATTTTCAAGAAGATATTTCCATATATGCTCCAACTGGGCTGTGATGTAGAGAGAGTGAGTGTGTTAGTGTGTACATGTGTATTATACAGTGTGTGGTTGAGCTTGTCCAGGCATCATAACTTACTTGGTCACACCCACAGTTTCATAGTATGCAATTAGGAAAGTGGGTGTGTCCAAGCACTTCATTAACTATGTAGAAATGTATGTCATGTTCATGTATTATTTTTTATAACCTCTCTATTTTATTTCTTTAAATACGTAAATTTTTTTCCCTTGATAATATATTTGTTGCACTACAGGTAGCTGAGCAGTTATTCTGTCCATTAGTGTATCAGATGATCCATTGGTTCACAAGGGACGCATAGTACGAGTCACCTGACACTATGGTACTACTGGACGCTATACTGGTATACAATACATATAATAGCTAGTGTATGTATGTATGCAAACATCTGAAAAGGTTTCAGACTTGAAACTATATTATATCTACGTGTACATAATTATACATTTACTGTAGCATGTGCAAATACATCTATACATTGCATGTATTGCATATTTATACACATACATACTGTACATAATGTACTACTGTATTGTATGTAGCAGTTGGAACGGTCTCCCATGAATACTAAATCCCTTTTGAAGAGAATCTATGGAATGGCCTCCCATCCCAGCTATACTAAGAGATTAGGAGCTGCTCTGGCTATCAATAGCCTGTACACTGTCTTCAGGTAAACACTCACTATTTGTAATACTGTAATACATGTACATGTACAATGTGTGTATGTCATTATGACGCATGAGCAACCTCCTCTGGACCAGTAAGTATATATAGTGGACACACCCACACAATTATAATAATTTTAAATTCATAATTTACTAAGAGCACACTGTGTATGGTGTAATATGTATATACATGTACTTTTGTAATACTGTAGACTATATTGCTACAGTGTACTACATGTATATAGGTGGACACACTACACATCATTTCATACCATTATGATCTTGTACATGTACATTACATATACTGTGTACATTACATATACTGCTGTTTTGTAGGGAGGAAGACTCTTGTAGATATGTCTATAATTGAGATGCTGCCGGGTTGTGATGGTCCTCTCAATTAGAGCCTATAGGCGACAAGTTACACTGTTTCTAGGTTTATGTTATTTCACATAATGTAGCCAACCACACCCTTGCTTCTTTATCAAAAATTGGGATGTGAAAAAAAAGTACAATGACGTCATAAGAGGCACACCAAAAAAATAATGATAAAAAAATTTGTGTTCATAAAAAAAAATAATAGTCTAATAATGAATTTGCAAGCTATGCATAAAATTCATTGTATACTATATAACTAGTAACACATGTATGATTGTATGTGATAAATTTTGTTATTTTTTTATGATCACTTTATGATCAAATTTTCTTCATCACTATTGTCTTGCTGCTGTGCTGGAGCCGTATTGATAGCAACCTGTTCTTCACTGTCTTCATTGAGGAGATCAAGCTTCTCTCTCAGAGATTTACGTTTATCCTGTTGCCGTGCTAGTGAAGAGCCAGTGTATTTCTAAATAATGGAAATAACAAAAAGCATTTATTTAGTACATATTAAAACTTAATTGACTCAGTTTATAACATACTATTAAGCTCTCATTCCTTATCAGAGTGTAAGCAACTCTCCATCTGTTGTAGGCTCTCTGAGACACTAATGGCCTTGGTGGTTGATCTGTTAATGCTATATACAATGAAACTCATTATAAAATGCATGAATGGCTCATAATAATTATTATTGAGCACTGTTTGGCTGTATAGGAATAAATTTACATTCACTAATTGATTGATTTTATTGCTTAATACTTCAACCACTAGTCAGTTATTTTCATCAGTGGCATAACCAAAAAAATTACATGCTAACGGGCACTATTAATTTTATACAACAATAAATAACAGTTTCATTGCAACACTCTTCTTGATCCTGCCCTCACATGCATGTGCTAGCATGTATTTACTACGTCCTCTTTATCAAATGTTTTTATAATGCTATAATGTATAATTAATGACATATAATGGTATATTTTCTATACATGTACAATAATGTTACACCTATAAAGACCCTATTATATACTGTGTTATGCTACATATTGTACATACAGTACTGACTGGTTATTAAGCTTATAGTAAAAACAATAAGAAAATGGGCGCTTAGGTTGTGATTATAATAACAACAGTAGAACCGATGCTTAACAATATAGAATAGGTGCTTAATATCCAGTCAGTACGGTACTCATGAACTCATTAAAAATTAATATTTGCATACCTATGTCAGTTCCATGATCTTGAAGATGACTGCCGGAAGTTCTATGAAACAACTCCCCTATATTCCGCTGTTGACGGCTTCTGCCACAGCTACATTGATTATCCTCTCCCTCTGTGACTACCTCTCCTGCAAGTTGCTTCTTGTATTTAATTTCCTCCAATAACAAATGGCAGAATACATTCAACACTGAGTTATTCTGACTGTAGTCCAAGTACAGCATCCCAACATACGTCCTGTTAGCTAGAAAAAGATCGAAACACCGAAAGTGACCAAAAATAATATATTCTGCTTTAGCCATTTCCACTGACCAGCATCAAAAGATTCAAATCCCCTAATTAGGAGTACTTTATCAAGCCTTGAAAAGGTCAAAAGTCCAAAAACTAGCGACATTATTATCCTGATGAATGTTGAGAATACCCCAACAAAGGCATTTTGAAACAGGAAGAAGTATGTGAAGTAATGCATCAAACGTCTGCGGAGGATTGGACCAGTTAATTACCATTGTTATTGTACTTGAGCATATTTACCTGTTTTTCAGTACCATGTACTTGGAATCTGGATACGCCTTTTGTAAGAATGCAAATTTCGTGAAGAAGAACTGTAACCAATACAAGCCTTGAGTCCAGGCGAGACCAATTCTGTCAATATACTAATAAGGTATGTACTATCACAACATTATGATGTACTTACACCATCACCACAATCTTTGGACCAAAGAAGCTTACAAATAGATACACAATTAGACCGGCAATACCCAATACTGCTACTAATAATATCAAGATCAGACTGTACACAAACCAAGCTGTAGGAAGAAAAAGTATTTATGCTACCAATCATTATTATTCCTTTCATGAATATTGTTATAACTATATATTTCGCAATGCCACCATTAAAATACATGTACTTACCCCATACTGAGTATGCAATGAGGTATCCTGGGTATCTGAATGAGCTTAACTATAATACAGTATTTAAATTATAATAAGTACATCATATTCAGTATTAGAGCTAACCAAACTCCTGTGCAGTGTTGGGAATTCATTGGTGGGTAGGAAGGATAAGTCACCACGAGTAGATTTATGGAGATGCTCACTGTAATGTTTGTACAGTGTAATGTAGAGAATGCAAGTAGTATAAGTATATCAGGTTACAAACATAACACAGCTTGTTAAGGGATAACAGCATAATTACATTACCTGACATTACGGAATGTTAGAAATGCCTGAACACCACAGAATATAGTTGCCACTATAACAGCAATGGTTATAAAGGCTACAACAGACCAATATAAGAATAGTAATGAATATAATTATTGTTAAATAGCATAGTAAATTACTACATGTAGTGTACATGAATATGAATGTATAATAGTAACAACTATATAGTGATAAGGTTGATTCTCCCTCCATAAGGTCATGCCTCTGATAAAGTCCAGCCCTGGTGGACTTGCCAATTAGATTCAGCCAAATCAGTATTGAAAAAAATTTAGGCTTAATTTTTTTTGTCGTTATTATATATACAGCTAGTGTTTGTGTATAGATTGGTATACGACACATGTTTAAAATAACCCATTATACTATGTACTAACCTCCCAACACAACAGCAACATATCCAACGATCCTCAATATTGGTACAATGGTTTTCACTAATGACTCGAGCTGGGACTCCGATGCTGAACTTTCTAGCTCTTCAAAAATAACAAACAAGCTTCTTCTCGCAGTTTCAAGGGCAATGGTGAGTGCCGTACAGTTATACGTGAACGATAAGGATACCTACAATTGGGGAAAGAAAAGAAAAACAAAATTATTACTTTGAGTAACATTTGCAGCTGCATGCATGGCCACACACAATGAGGAAAATGCGGCATGTCTATCAGCAGGATCTTATTTAAGGACTAATACAGTATAAATCATATCATAAAGACAAAACAAACACACACACTTACTCGATAAACAAGGCAAATAGCAACAGACATTCCAGCCAAGAATCTCAAGGGAAACTTGAATCCTACAGTTAATGTAGCCAGAGTGTGAATCCATGCATATTCATTATACTACAGTATACCCTAACCTGGATCATATGGATATACTGTGTATAGTATCTTTGCTAGTCCTTGCTTTACTTTAGAAAATTCCTGTTTTTCCCTATGATCAAACCAATATACAAGTTTTAGTTTGACTTTGTCAACTACATGTACAATCATAATGTGATCAACTTTCGGTAAACTTACAAAGATAAACGATTCTTCACTCTTTTTATATGATCACTGAGGTAGTTATACTCAAGAGGCTACATAGGATATAATTATTATATGTAATAATATGTGCAATATAATACGATGCAAGTGTTATACAATGCACTATGTATTTACTTATAAAACTCACCAAGCGATCCTTTGGTATGATCAGTATATAAGCATCATATATGATATGGCCGAAGAACCACAACACAAGGAAAAACTGCAGTAGAATAACTGGAGCATCAGATATGAATTGGATAGCAAACTATGTTACGATAGTAAGAGTGCATGCATTAGGATTACACGACTGATACAGTTACTTATGGCTTTTAGTTTTCAAACTAACAGG
>JAYJLX010044212.1:0-13353 GCA_036873525.1 Chalinula nematifera
AGGCCTGCAACGAAAAGCCCATCATCAAAAGCAACCAGGGGATTGCCGAGGAAATCGCCCGCCTGAGCGCCAGTTTGCGCAACGGCAAGGGTTGCCCCATACCGCAATGCGGCGCGCACAACCTTGATGTCGCCGATTTCTCTTTCTTGTATATCAAACGCGGTGAAACGGATGCGGGAACCTCGCGCTATGAGTGTCGGTTGTGCGGCAAGGTATTCGCCATCGGCAGAAAACGCAAATTCGGCGACATGTCCGAGACCGTGGGCGTTTTTATGGACATCGTCAATAGATCCCCGATTCGCCGCACCTTGGAACGCTTGGGATGGAAGCAAAACGACTGCTCGCGGTATTACCCTCGTTTTGAGCACATCAGCGAGAAATGCCTCCAATTCTCCGCCGCTTTTGATCGGCGGCTTTTCAGAGGCGAAATCCCGCTGGGCGAGCTCTATTTGTCTACCGACGGGCAGCAATACAGCATCAACTGGGACACCAGCAAAGACCGCCAATACACGCTAGTCACCGCCATCTGCACGGCAGACAACGCCAGCGGGTTTATTTTCGGCATGCACGCCGCTTACGACCCTGACATTGACGCGGCGGAAGCGGACCGTGAAATGATTGAATCGGGCGAGCATGGCATTCCCGAGGCCTATCGCCGCCACGCCCGCCTGTGGATGATCGGCGATGAGTATGAGCGGAATAGAAGCGCCCGCGCGCGGCAGAAAATCACCTCCAAGGATGAGATGATGGGGCGGATTGAGCAGGAATATGCCGACACAGCCCTAAGATTGGACTGCGAGGACGCGGAAAAATCCAGCAAAAGCCCGCGTTACGGGAAACTCGTGCATGTTTCCTACACCGCCTACGCCGCCATGTTCATTCTTGAACGCCTGACTAGCGGCGCCGATCGGGTGATCCACTGCCTGGATCACGAATCCATGCTCCGCGCCGCATGCTTGACGGCCTTTGAGAATCGCGTCCGCAAGAAGACCGCGCACGCCTTCTATGTCAGCGTCAACAAGAACTACACCGTCCCTGAGCGGAAAAACCTTCGCGCGGCGGCGCTGCAAAAGTTTCGAGCCGCCCACAAGGCGCTGCTGTCTCAAAACGTCCAGATGTCCGACATCATCGCCATGGAAATGAAGCGCAACATCGCGCAGGCGGAGAGAATCGGCCCATGGAAAGACCACTGGGCAAAGCACCCGTTGCCGCGCATGGACGAGCCCGAGAAGGCGATTTGTTGGCTGACGCGGCGCGGACAGTCGGTGAACAAGGACATTGTCGGCATGCATCTGGGGGCGAGCATGCACGCCGTAGACAACACCTTTCAACTGGTGCGCCGTCGCATTCACATGCTAGACCGCACGCTTTTGACCGCATCCAGCCAATGGCGCGGGTGGAACGGCTACGCCTTCTACAATCCCGGCAATGTGCAAAAGGCGCTCAATATCCTGCGCTGCTACCTCAACTTCTGCGTGAAAAATCCGAAAGACGGAACCACGCGCGCCATGCGGTTAGGGATTGCAGACAAGGCGTACTCGGTGGAGGACATCTTGAATTACGAGCCAAAACACGCGCCCTTGGAAGAAAGCGGGATCGTCAGCGCTATCAACGCCGCCTTTCATGCGATGAAAAAAGCCGCCTGACAGGGACCGAATCATGCGGCGGCAAGGGATGTCGCCAGTGAAAACGCGTTTTTGCGCGCATAACGAGAAGCGACATCCCACTGCCCCCCCCCTTTCCCGTATACTCCCCCTTATGGCTGATTTTGGCAAAAACAATCTGATAGGGCTGGTGGATTGCAACAACTTTTACGCCTCGTGCGAGCGGGTATTTCGCCCCGACCTGCGCGGCGCGCCCGTTGTCGTCCTGTCCAACAACGATGGCTGCGTCATCGCCCGCTCGGACGAGGCGCGCGCCATCGCCCCCATGGGCGCGCCCGCCTTCAAATACCGCGCCGCCTTCCAGCGCCACGGCGTCCGCGCCCTCTCCTCCAACTTCGCCCTGTATGGCGACATGAGCCGCCGCGTGATGACCCTTCTCACCGCCCGCGTCCCCGCCATTGAAATTTACTCCATAGACGAAGCCTTCATAGACCTGCGCGGCATCGCCAACGCCGCCGCCACCGCCCGCGCCATCCGCAACGAGGTGCTGGCGGGAACGCACATCCCCACTTGCATCGGACTCGCCCCAAACAAAACGCTGGCAAAAGCCGCCAACCGCATCGCCAAAAAACACAAGACCCGCACGGGCGGCGTGTATGCAATTGACACCCCCGCCAAGCGCGAAAAAGCGCTGCGCTGGCTACAATGCGAAGACGTATGGGGCATCGGCCGACGCATGGCGGCAAAACTAGCGGCAGACGGCATCCGCACCGCCCATCAATTCGCGCGACTGCCAGACGACATCATCCAAAAACGCTTTTCCATCGCAGGCGTCCGCACCGCCCGCGAACTGCGCGGCGAAATTCTCCTGCCCTTGCAGCCGCCGCAACCGCGCCAATCCCTCGCCACCACCCGCAGTTTCGCGGACGACATCAGCGACCTGCCCGCCCTGCGCGAGCGCGTCAGCGTCTTCGCCGCCCTGTGCGCCCGCAAACTGCGCCGCGAAAACCTCGCCTGCAATCAGATACTGGTATTCCTCAGCACAAACCGCCACAAACCGGGCGCAAACCACATCGCCAGCCGCAAAACCGTCATCCACCTGCCGCACCCGGCCAACTCCGACCTCACTCTATCCGCCCACGCCGTCGCCGCGCTGGAGCGCCTATACCAACCCGGCATCGCCTACAAAAAAGCGGGCGTCCTCGCCTTCAACATCACCCCCGCCCACGCCGCGCAGATAAGCATGTTTGACCCTGAAGACCCGCGCCACGCCCCGCTCATGCAGGCAATGGACGACCTAAACCGCAGATTCGGCGAGCGGCGTGTGCGGCTGGCCGCGCAAGATCCCGACAAATGGAAAATGCGGCAGGCGAATCGCTCGCCCAGATATACCACTTGCCTTGCGGAAATTCTGGAGGTGGCCTAACTATGCCCGAAATTCTGCATATTCCCAAACTGGGCGAGGAATTGGAAGGCGTCCCCTTCACGCGAGACGGGCGCAAAATCCGTGTGCGCGCCTACGCCTCCCCCGTGCAGGCGGGCTTTCCCTCGCCCGCAGACGACTTTGCCGAACAGCCGATCAGTTTGGACGAGACCTACCTGACAGACGCGGAGCGCGCTTTTCTGGTGCGCGTAAAAGGCGATTCCATGTCGCCCACCCTCCAGCCCGGCGACCTGCTGATTGTGAAAGCGGGCGACCCCATCCGCCCGGGCGCCATCATCATCGCCTCGGTCAACTCCAACGACTTCACCGTCAAGCGCTACCATGCAGACAAACAAACCCTAACCGCCGACAACCCCGCCCACGCCAGCATCACCCTGCGCCCCAATGATATCCTGCAGATACTGGGGGTGGTGAAGCACGTGGTTAGGGATTTGTGAAGAGACGGAGAGATTGCTGTACAGGGCGAAATATGGGATTTTTCCTACAAATGCGCGCCAATTCCACAGCGAGTTGGAAAATTGAAACAATTCTCCAAACCATCAACTCGCCTATTCGCGGGAGATGTTGTGGAGTCCCCACAAAATCAGGTGAACGCATTCATCAACAAAAGGCGAGCGCATCAGCCGACAGTACTCATCCCGAGTCAGTCCAGCCCGATATGCCAAATCGCCGCGCTCGATTCCCAACAGCAACTGCTCAATGCGGTCATAATCGGCATGCAGATTGTCGGCGCGCGCGCAGGTCTGCAAGTCGCCATAGCCGCAGTTGTTTTCCAACTGCCATGCCTCGGTAAGCGGCAGCGCGACCGAGCCGTCAAATAATGAATCGCAAATCGCGCCCGCAACGCCGCCAAACGCGCCGAGCAAATAAACTGGCTTTTCTGATTCCACTGCCAGAATAATCTCTTCCAGAACGCCCGGCATTTTGCCTTTGTATCCCGACAGTTTCCCGCCCGCGCACACTCTGGCGTCAGTCGCCGCAACGATGCACGCTCGCATCTCGCTTAAACAGCGAGACCAAACATATCTGTTTTCCGGCGTGGTGGGCGGAATGGACACGTTCTTGTCAATCATCCCTGCCAGATCATCTGGCAGGTTGTGTTTTACAAGAGAGAGAATCGGCGAGTACTTTGCCTCCCACTCAATAGTGCGACAATTCAGCTGCAGCGGCCACGCCAAGTGGTTCTCAACATGCACCTTCTTGACACGCGCTTCCTCGCTCTGCAGACGCTCTCGCAAAACATTCGCCTCGTCCAGAATGAACTGTGTAAATCCGTCATCGCGCAAATCGCCGCCATAAACCAGCGTCGTGCCGTGTGCGAGCAAATGCCGCGCAATATCTTGCGACAGTCGCATGGAGTGATCTTCATGCAGGTGATGACGCGCATAACCGTCGCCCGTAACGCAATCCGATATGGAAATCCCGACGCGATAATTCTGCAAAAAGAGCTCATCCACGCCCGCATCCGCCAACATCTCAAGCGGCGTTTGCGCCCTAATGCCGACACGCCCCAGCCAGTCCGCTTCTTCACGGTACAAAGCGGGTTCGGGATAGCATAATGATTTTGCATGCAATTTTTCAATGTCGCACACTTCGGGCGGACGCGCCAAAAGCAGGCAATCATCTGGAATCCACTCTTGCTCTTGATAATACGCGAGGGACTTGTACGTGTGCGCGAAACGCACCGTCTCCAGCAACGCGGCGTTGAGGACATGCAGAATATCCTCGTCCCTGATATCTTCACTGGGCGAGATGCGTACGCAGGGCACATTTGCCGCCGCGGGGAAAATCCTGTCTTCGCTTTGCGCCAAACAATCCACCACCACGACAGGGCGATTATGCCGCTTGGCGAGCAGAATCTCGCGCTGGCACCAATATCTGCCATAATACGAATCGGTTTCAAAGGCAACCAGAGTCGCCTTCTCAATGTGCTTTTCAATTTCGTCGCTTGTGTGAAAACCAGGGGCAATGTCCACAGCGTCAAAAAAGCGCGACATATTGGTGTTGTCAACAAACTGCCGAAGCGCCATGGCTAGCCGCTCGCCCGCCGAGTCGCGCTTGGTATGGCTGGCGAAGATCTTCACCGACGACTCCTTGCCTGGGGCATCGCCCTGCATCTCCGCAAAACCGCACCGATAAACCTCGTGCGTCATCGCCAGCAAGGCGCGTTGAACATCAAGCGGTTTGCCCCAGTCGCGCGCGCGCAGAAAATTCACGCCCGCAAGCGGCGCGCCGGGACAAGCGAGTTTCGTGCCGTACTGGTCAATCGCTATCGGCGCCACGCGCAACTTGTCGTCACGGGCGATGCCGCCAATATACTGTCGCCATTCCTTGCAGCCCGTCGTGTATTTGCTTGCGAACACAAACACCACATTTTTTTCGGCATGCGGAATCGGCAAATCGGCAGGAATTTGGGCGGCATTGTCGGAACTGTAAAAAAACAGCGGGACATTCAGCGCGCGCGAGAACGGCTGTTCCACATCGCGCGCAAAATGCCCCCGCACGGCATCAAGAATGCCCCAAACCTGCCGATTATCGGCATGGTTCCAGACAAAATACACCGCCAAAGGCGGGGTAAATGACGCGCCTGCTTTCATTGGCTAGTCCGTCCAGTGACTTTGCGAGTCAGGAAGATTAATTTTAAATCCATCCCGGCTGTTGTCTGGTGGCGGATTCTGCAATCTGCGCTGAAAGGCATCATGAATCCAACTACCAAGGTTGGAAAAAGAACCATTCCACGCATAAATTTTGGCAAATCCGCACTGGATGTTGTCATATAACCGTGGCGGAATAGTGCGCGGGTTATACTTTCCATCAACCAAAGGATAATTCGGCAACAGAATGCCAAGCAACCCGTTGCGCGGGCTGCGCTGGGTATGCCGGATGCTGGACCCGATTTCCCAGTCCACGTGCTTCCGGCGCCAGGTGCCAGGCCCGACTAGCACCACGGTAACCGTGGCATCGCCAATAAAATCATCCCTGATTTTTTGGCGAATAGTTTCAGTTTGCAGACGATCAGGATCAATGTCGCCTTCGCGGACTGATTTGGAGACAAACTGGTACCCGGCCAGCCGTTCCATCTGGTTTTTGTAGTATTCATCCTCGTGATGAAAACTAATAAAGGTTTTGTGTTTTTGCATGGTATTCCTCTCAGAAAAGCAAAAATAAATGAAATTCGCCAGCGCCCCTCCGCGGACTTAATCGCATTCTACCATAAAAAACACGCACAGTCAAACCATCGCGTCAAGCATATAACTTGACACTTTCAATTGCCAAAAAATGAGGATTTTCTGTCAATTGCGGGCGATTCTCTGCCAGTTTTGCTGTGACTGGGCGGATTTTTTCTGTTGCCGTCTAAATTGTTGCCCCCTAGCGCGTGAAGTCTAGGGTGGGGGTGGTGGGGGAGAGGGTGGCTAGGGGGGCGGAGAATTGGGTGTGGGGCATGAGGATGGCTAGGGTGGCGTTTTTGGGGAGGGTTTCGTCTTGGTTGATGGTGGCGGCGGGGAAGCGGGCTTGTAGGCGGTGTTGCGGGCAGTTGGGTTCCCATACGAATACCTGAGGGGTGGCGGTGGGGGTGGCATTTGTGGTGGAGTTTGCACCGGCGGTTTGGGCGAGGATGGCGTCTATGATTTTGGCGGCTTGGCTTTCGCGCAGGTCGTCTGATTGGGGCTTGAAGGTGGCGCCCCATACAACGATGGGGCCGCCGCGGTTGGCCTGTTGTGCCAGAATGCGGGCGGCAATGGCGGCGGCGCGGTGGTCGTTTGATTGCAGGGCGGCGGTCAGCGGCTCGGCTTGCGCGCCGTTTTGCTGGGCGAATTTGGCAAGGAGGCGCGTGTCTTTGGGCAGGCAACTGCCGCCGAATCCGATGCCGTAGTTCCAGTAACCCTCGCCAATGCGCGAGTCGCCGCCCAGCAGGCGAATCACGCGGTCTGCATCCGCATCTGCGGCGCGGCAGAGGTCGGCGAAGGTGTTGACTAGCGAGACGCGGTTGGCGAGGTAGGCGTTGGTCATTAGTTTTGTGAGTTCGGCTTCTTGGCGGGTGACGGCGCAGTATTCGCATCCTTGCTGCAGGAGGTTGCCGTATAGGCGGCGCATGAGGTTTTCTGCCTGCGCGTCTTGCGGGTCTGCGCCGATGATGACGCGCTTTTGCCCTTGAAAGTCCGCCACGCCGTAGCCCTGGCGCAGGAATTCGGGGTTTGACACGACTGACACGCCTTTTTTTGCGGCGGCGGGGGCGAGGGCGTCGCCTGTGCCTGGGGCGGCGGTGGAGCGGAGGACTAGCGCGCCGCCTGCGGGCATGACGGCGAGGGCGTCTTGCGCGGCGTTTTGCAATAGGGTCATGTCGCCGCCTGTGGTTTGCACGGCAAGAAAGGCGGCGGCGGGCGCGGCGGGGGCATCGGCAATGCGGGCGGCGAAGGCGAGGTTGCCTGTTTTGAGGTGCTTTTGCAGGAGCATTGTGGTGGCGGGTTCGTCAAACAGGGGCGCGCCCGCGCGCAGGCCGGCTAGTTTGGCGGCGTTGTTTTCTATGCCTGTGACTTTGTAGCCCAGTTCTGCAAAGCAGACGGCGGTGGTGAGGCCGACGTAGCCGCAACCAATCACGGCGATGGCGGCGGTGGAAAAGGAGGAGTCAGACATTGCTGTGTTTCCTTGGTGAGAAGGCAAAAAAGAGTGGCGGGCGCTATCGCGGCCAGACCTGCGTTTCGCCCTTGGTTTGCAGGGCGATTTTTTGTTTGAGAAAACGGTGTTTTCTCGCGCGAGTCAGTTTGTAGTCCAGATATGGCAGGACGCGAAGGAGGTGCTTGGGGCGGCGGAATGCCTTGCGCCGCTCTATTATGCCGCCTGCGGGGCTGGCTTGCTGGGGCGGGTTGGCCGGCGGTTTCGCCATTTCCTGTACCACGCGGCTGAAGAGGGCGAACAGGTTGTGTTCGTGAAGCAGGCGGTGGCGGGCTTCGGCAATGGCGGGCAGGCGTTTTTCGTATTCGCCGTTTTGCAGGGCGTGGCGGATGGTTTGCAGCGCTTCCGCGTAGTTGTAGATGTTGATGCGGATGAAGCTTTGCTTGGGGAAGTAGTTTGCCAGGTTCGGGCAGCCGTGGAAGATGGGCAGGGAATAGCCGAGGTAGGAGTCGGCTAGTTTTTCGGTCCACCAGTGGTCGCAGTCGTAATTCTCAATGGTGAGGTGGTATTTGTACGGGTTGATGGCATCGGCCTTGTCGGCGATGGGCTGGTGGTCGCGCCCGAAGAAATCCAGTTGCGGCAGGTCGCGCCCCAGCGCCTGCGTGAAGGCCACGCGGTGTCCGTGAAAAACGAACATGTGTTTGTGGTCGTCCACTGCTATTTCCGCGCCTTTGTGCGAGCAGACGGTGGACAGCAATTTGGTTTTGGGCGGCGGGGGCATGGCGGCCAGGTCGTCAAAACCCATGCCGCGTTCTGGCCACTTGTGCAGGTTGCTCTGGGCGCCGTGGCTGAGGCCGTAGCACCACGGAAAGGCGGTTTGCGTGTGGAGTACGCGCGGGTGGCGCACGGCAAACGGCTCTTGGTGGGAGATCACCGTGCCAAACTGCCGCGTGTAAAGCGTGGGGTACAGTTTGATTGAAATGGGTTCGGTGATGACCAGGAGGGTGTTGGCGCGCGGGCAGGTGTAGCGGATGGAGTCGCCCGGCGGTTCGTCAAATACGACTAGATAGTCGTATTCGCTGGCGTCTGCGTCAAACAGGAATTCGCAGTCGCCCCAGTGGTTGCCCCAGGCGGGCAACTGGCGCCGCCAGAGGACGCCCTGCTTGGAGACGATCTTAATTCGCGGCATTGGAACCAACTCCGATGATTTGGATGCCGTTTTGCGGGGGGGATGTAGCGCCAGGGGTCTATGACGACGGATCCCGCGGGGAATTTCATGGCGGCGAAAGCGGCGTGTTTGGTGCCGATGAGGAACACGGAGGGGGCGAAGTCGGGCGGGGTGTCGCCGTCCAAAAACGGGTCGTACATCTGCGCTTGCACGCCGCGCTCTTGCAGGAGGGCGCGCAGGAGGAGGGCGGGCGAGCCGACGGTGATGTTGGATTCTGGCTTGAACGATTTTCCCAGAATCACTTTGGGCAGGTCGTGCTGCATCATTAGGTCGGCCAGCCAGGCGGTTTGGTTTTCACGCGCCAGCATGATGCTCTCAAAAAAGTCGTAACTCAGGTTGAGTTCGCGCGCCAGCCAGGAGAGGGCGATGTTGTCGCGCGGGTGGCAGCCGCCGCCATCGCCCATGCCGCCGCGCAAATACATGGGGCTGATAATGCGTTTGTTGGCCAGGGCGATGGAGTCGGAGATGGCCCCTATGTCCGCTTTTGTCTTGTGGCAGATTTCCATCATGGTGTTGATGAAGACGATTTTCATGGAGATGTAGGTGTTGTATGACACCTTTGCCAGTTCTGCGCTGGGGATGGTGGTGGCGTATACGGGGGCGGAGTGGATGGTGGCGTAAAACGCTTTCAGGGTGTCGGCGGCGGCGGGGTCGTCTACGCCCATGAGGACGAATTCGGGATTTAGGAAGTCGTCCATGGTGGTGCCCATGGCGATGAAGAAGGGGTTGTAGCACAATTTCACATGCGGGTTAAGCAGCGGGGCGATTTCGCGGGCGATGGTGCCGGGCAGGACGGTGGAGATGATCACCACAATTTTGTCTTGCCCTTGGCGGGCGATTTCCGCGGCCAGGGTTTTCATGCCCTGCTTGAGGTGCGTGTAGTCAAAATCCACGCGCTCTTGCGGCAGGCGTGTGACGCCTTCGTATTTGGGTTCGTGCGGGGTTTGGATGGGGACGAACAAGATGTCGGATTCTGCCACCAGTTGGGGGAGGTCGGCGAGTTGGATCTGGCTTGTGGCCAGCGCTTCTTGTGCGCCCGCTTCGCGGTACGGGATTTTGCGGGCTTGGATGCTGGCGATGACGTTCGCGCTGATGTCGTGGCCGATGACGGTGTGGCCGCGCTGCTCTACCGCCAGCGCGCAGGGGAGGCCGAGTTTGCCCAGGCCGAGGAATCCGATTTTCATGGTGTTTGATGTTGCCTTTCTTGGCGCGGGTGCCAGGGTGCGCCCGCGGGGGAAAAGGGGAATTATACACGGAAAATGGGGGCGAGGTGAGCGCGGATGGCTAAAGGGCGACACGGCAGGCGCGTTTGCGCCCGCTGTGCCTTGCTGCCCACCAGATTCTAGTCCTTCGGGTGCAAAATGCGGGCTTGCAGGGCTGGTATGTTGTCCTCAACATCTTTTTTGGCATGCACGGCGTTGTGGCAATTGGCGCAAAGCACCGCCAAATCATCCAGCGTGGTTTCCACCTTGCCGCTCGTTCCCACTGGGTTTAGGTGGTGGACCTCAAACGCACGGTCGCAGCAATTGGCGTGATACTTCCTGCCATCCACGCCGCATATTTCGCAGCGCAGGATGCCATCTTGATCATCCCTTTTGAACTGGGCGATTTTCTTTGCCCGCAGGTGCACCGCGCGCTTGACACTGCGAACTTTTCGCTCCACCCACTCACCTTCCTCGGCCGCGTCGGGTGTGTCGACATCAGAACTCGAGCTGTGGTTCTGGCTGATCTCCGCCGTTTTCTCGGTGGGAGGTTCGCGCCCCGCATGGATGGCGGCACAAAAAGCATCCAGTTGCTCCTTGCACTGCTTCTCGATTTTGACGTTCTCGTCGTTGTCTTTCTCCTGCAAACGAGCCAGAATCGCATTGTCGTGCGCCTGACTTAGGCGCAGATATTCCCGCGCCTTGTCCATGTCATGACAGAGGCGCTCCATGATACCGCCATCACGACCCTTGAGAAGAATCGGGAGTCCACTCGCTCTGCCGCCTGCGATTTCAATGTCCACTTGGGTTTGGGCGTTGGGGATGCAGTAGTTTTCTGAGAATCGGTCAATTGAGGGAGTTCGTAAAAATCGCCACCCCGCATTATCCAGAGGTGATCGGGCACGAGCAAATTATGCAAAACGCAGATATTCAGCAGGGCGGACCTGCTTGCTTTCCCTTTTGCGTAGAGGTCCTGGTATTCTCCCGACACCACCAGCAACAGGCAAAGCGCCCTCGGATCTGCCATGTTAAATTTTTTGGGCTGCATTGATCAATATTACATCCTGTGTAAGAATAAAAAAGAGGGTTTTTCGCGCTGTTTGCGGTGGTTCGCTAGGGCGAGGAAGCGCATGTTACCACATTTCCGCCGACTTGTCAAGAAAAAACTCAGTGTGGGCGGGTTTATGGGGCTTTTCGGTGATGAAAAGATGGTGCAGGACGTACGTGAGGATGGGGCGGAATGGGCGGGAAATTTGCCAATGCACGTTGGGTTGGCGACAGGCGCAGGGGTGCGCCGAGATTGCTGGATCTCGGCGCACAAGACGGCGGATCCCGCTAGATAGACGCGGTGGGCGGCTATCTGAGGGCTTTGCAGTGGACGATAAGTGGTTCTCCCGATTTGGAAGGGAAAGCGGTAAACCCTGGTCGGTCGATATCACTTCCCAACCTGTCATAATAGATGCTGAGGATGCCAGTGAGCAAAAACTGCAAACCCAAGTGTTCATCGCCCTCTTCATACCGAAAAGGAAGGAGTTTTGCCTCTTGGACATCACCGACCTTCGGTTTGACCTCAAGGTTTTTTCCGAACGGGCCGCGATTGGGGTTGCTCTTGAATATGCCCCACGAGTGAGAGGATCCTTCGTAATAACCGATACTGCCGACATACCCGACAACGTCGTCAAAATAGGGTTGTTCATTGGAAATCACCCCGTCCAAGCAGATCTGTGCAGAATTATATGCATCGGTGATATACCCGATTGCGGTATCAATTGGTACAGCGCAAGTCGTGTTGACAAGAGCAAGAAACGGTCCCCTAATTGCATTATCGCGATTAGGGGCATCGTCTCGGCACAGTCGCGACACATTGAGCAGGGACTGACATTCCTTGGTGATTGAGCGCGGCTTTTCCTTGCCTGTTTTCTTGTCCTTTCCTCCGCCGTATTGAAGTGTTTTCTTGACAGAAATGACCGCGACGACGCCTTCGGGCGGCACGACTGCGGCATCGCCGAAACGCAGAAAGACGGGATAGCGGGCGGAGTCGTAGACAATGATGTCCAGTTGAGTGGACTCATCGTCGATCATGCCTCTCCGCTCCTGTCCAGTCGTCCCCCTATTTTCAGAAGGATCCTTCTTTACGGCGGGTTTGAGGATAAAACCAGAGAAAACCTCCAGACCATTAGGAAGGAACCGTCCGAGACACTGGCGAATCAGAATTTCTACGTGCCGCCCATCTTCAGGGTTGTGTTTCTCCACCAAAGTGCGAAATTGGTTATGAACGGCAAGAATCCCCGAGACCTCCTGAGTAAAGAAGCCTCGGATCTTGGTACCGTCAAACTTGGGTCTGGCTTTTGCGGGGTTTGCGGTCATATTTCCTCCTTCGGAATTGCAAAAAACGTCATTTTACACAGAATCTGCTATAATTTCGCTTTTTTTGGCGGATTATGCTGATTCTTTCTATTCATTTTGGTACTCACGATGCCACTGCGGTGGTGGCGGAGGACTACGAGGTGCTTGCCGCGGTGCAGGGCGAGCGGCTGTCGCGCGTGAAGGGGGACGGGCGGTGGGCCAGTTTGCAAAAGGCGGTGGATGAGGCGCTGCGGATTGCGGGGAAGACGCGGGCGGAGGTGGATGTGCTGGCGAGTTCGCGCACGAAGTTTTCTGACGAGTATCACATTTACGCCACGCCGATGGGGCGTTTCAAGCAGTGGTTTTATCGGCTGATTGGCAAAAACAAGGGGCGGTTTTTGTGGATTCGCTACCGCGAGTCGGGCGTGGTGGATTATCGCCCGGTTTTTCGCGCCGAGCGGTTGCTGGCGGATTTGGGGCTGCGGCCGAGCGTACGGTTTTTTGACTACGGGCATCATTTGGCGCACGCGTTGAGCGCGCTGTTTTTTACCGATTGGGACGATGCGCTGTTGTTTACGGCGGACGGCGGCGGCGACTGGCTGTTTTATTCCGCCATGCATTTGAAAGATGGCGAACTGCACACGCTGTATGGCGGCGATGCGGAGGCGAGCGCGCCCGCGCCGATTCATAGCATTGGCTTGGCGTATGGCTATATGACGCGGGCGCTGGGCTTTCGCATGAATCGGCACGAGGGGAAACTGACGGGGCTGGCGGCGCATGGCAAGCCCGTGCTGTATGACGAGTTGAAGGCCTATTTTTGGGTGCGGCATGACGGGATTATTGCCAGCGATTTTGCCAGCCATAAGGCGATGGAGGCGAAGATGCGCGAACTGGCGGGGACGGTGTCGCGCGAGG
>JAYJLX010044223.1:1469-13349 GCA_036873525.1 Chalinula nematifera
ATTATGATCCTTATACACTATACTACTATAGGACCTATAGTTAAGTTATTATGATCCTTATACACTATACTACTATAGGGCCTATAGTTAAGTTATTATGATCCTTATACGTACTATACTACTATAGGGTGTGGAGCGTCCAGAGGAACCAGGTGTTCGTAAGCTACGAACAGCACGTGTACTTGAGGAAGGGATGTGTATCACAGTAGAGCCTGGGTGCTATTTTATTGATTTCGTGAGTATTTCTATATTATCACTGTTCATCTACGGTTCACTTGGTTCTTGTTTTACCACTCTTGTATAGCTTTTGGATGAAGCCATGAAAACTGATGGTAATCGTTTCTTTGTCCATAGTGTCCTTCAACGGTTCAGGAATTTTGGTGGAGTAAGTCCAATACCAACCCCTCTAAATATGTGGCCTAGTCTATACTCCCTTCCTTTCTTAATCCCTGTCTTTATATCTCTTCTTAACATGTACACATCATGTAAATACTACGAAAATAACATGGATTATATGAAACGATAATGTTGTGTATTATTCTATTAATAGGTACTAATTAAAGATGATGTCGTTATATTACTCTATTAATAGGTACGAATCGAAGATGATGTCATTGTAACGGCTGATGGGGTAGAGCTGTTGACAGACGTGCCGAGAACAATTGAAGAGATCGAAGCATGGATGCAGAGAGGGGAGAAGACATGGCAGAGACCACAGGTCTTCAGAAACAACAAGAAATGAACACTTGCTACTTATAAATTTTACTCTTACCTCAAAGAATAAAGTGCTTTCTTAAATAATAATAATTGTTAATTATAATTTTGCCCATTGAGAGTAAAATATTGTTTATTATATAATGTAGTTCTTAATGATCAGGGTTTATATAGTATGCTTATTATATATGATTAGAATGGTTATTATAAATGAAAGTATGTCATACTTTCCTTAAGGATAATACAGCGAAATCATGATCTATATGAACTAGTCTATTAGTAGTATCAACAGTATAGAACCACCTACTTGTAAGGAATTCAATAAACTTTAAAAAGACCTATTACGTATAGACTAGAATCCAAATACTGTATTTCCTTAAATAGTATTATCAACTTTATGCTATAGTATAGAAAAGGAAGGTTGACCCAGCCAGTGTCCAGATTTATACTTTGCCCTCTAATATTAGTGGTTTTAAGGTAATATTTTCAGTAAAGCCAGCTTGACTAGTATCAGCAGATACTATTAATTTTCATTCCAAAGAAATCCTGGGAAATTCAAATCCCCACAGACACACAATGCATGTTACAATAGGAGTAACTAGGGTATTAACTGTGTAAACTCATGTCTGGATAACTAAATAAACACAGGAAGTACTATTGTGCTCTACCTGTTGAAAAATTATTGGTATAGCAATAAACACAAGATGCGATAATTTAGAAAAGTCCAAAAACGCTAAATTAAGTGCCCTTCTAATAATAGTGGTTTTAAAATATTGAAAAACTTAATCATTATTGGTATTTAAAGTAATTAAATCCATTATTTTTTACGTCCACGCTTCTTGAGTGGAGGCCTATCTGCACAGTCAGTACATTGAGGATATTTATATGTACTTGATATCATGGGAGTATTCGGAAGTATCTTGCTACAATATACACAAATAGTATCAGAAAATCCACAGCTATAGTACAGTAACTCAATACGGCTGAAACATTGGTGGTAACGGACACACACTGAGCTGAGGTCGTCTGTCAAAACATCCTTGAGTGTATCCCCACATGTGTACAATGCGTTGTGTAGTATCCAAGTCAACTTGATAAAACTCTGATAACTCAGTTTTGTTTGTGAGAACATGAGTCGCCACATGTGGCACTTATCACACTCAATCACGAGCCCAACATTCTGTACATGCTGTTGAGTTGCAGGAATCGAAATAACATACTTATCACGCCTTGGCTTCGTAACTGAGCTGTTGGTTGGAAGGTCTTCATGCAGATTAACTGCTTCAGTGATGGCATCTTCATTTGTTTCATCAGCATGGGAAATATCCTGTCCATCAGTATCACCGTTATCAAGTTCATGGTAAAGACACTGTCCATGATTATTCATTGCTGCATACGAGATACATACAGGCAATAACATGAAAGTGCTATACAAACATCTTAGCAGCCACACCCAACCACATGCAATGGCGTGGCCACAGTAAAGTAGGGCGTGGCTCGTAAGGCTATACTTATGCATGTTGGATATTTTGAAAAAATATCATATACAGGCAGTACGTCTTATTTATATAACTATATTTTAGAATATACACTATTGTAACGGACCAATCAATATGTGTAATTTAAGGTTCATTAATTTACTTAGGAAATTTCCCGGGCTACTTAGGAAAGTCCACTTAGATACTGTTTTCTTCGGTTTCTATGGCCTATACAATCCCTTGGGAACCATAGAAGCCTCGCTCTTCGCGCTCGATTACTGTACTATTTCTCGGGATTCTATAGCCACCTAGAAACCTTGTAAACAGTATCTAATGTATATGTATAATACATAAATTATTCACCCTTATGAATCCAGTCAGGGCTGCTTTCCCTCTCTGGTATTAGTGGTATGGGTGGGGGTGGGCTGATCATAACCACAGTGATACCGTGTGTACTGTCACAATTACTATGAACATCGACAGGACACGAAAACAGCTTGTCAGGTTGCACTCTCCTCTTACGAATACGTTGGGGGACTATTGGAACCTGAGGCTTCACTGTAGTTACCATAACTATAGCACATCACCATACATTAGACTATACTGTGCATTATGTGTGTTGATTCACATACCAGATATCGGTATCCTTACTAGTAGTGGTAATACTGGATCTATGGTTTCTTGTTCCATTATTTCCATAGATTGTTTTTGATGAGACGACGGAGTCCATGAGTCTGCTCCTTGAGTAAATGGATCAGGTAAAGCAGATTCATCCTCTCCTTCATCATGGGAACCATATCGAAATATTTTAATATCATCAATTGGCTGATCATCATCATTAGTATCTGTCTCATTATCTGACAAGCTATCTATCCCATATAATAGATATAATAGATCAGCTTCCAATGGGGATTCCTTATTGAAAGCAATATATTAGATCTAATTTATAAAGAATAAAGTTTATATATAACTACTTACAACTTCCATGATGTCTGTTCACGTTGACCTGAGACCCAAAAAAACTTACTGAACAACTCCTTAAACAAGCAAGCTATGCAAAATCTGTAAATTGCATCTTGCAAATCACAAAAAATGCGCTTCATGAGTATAGTCCGTGGTTAAATGCAACTAGATAAAATACTAAGTTCACAGAACCTGAAGGATACGACCGCCGCCTATAGATATCTACACTTAAAACAGCGTTAAGTCACGAGGAATCCGCCATGTTATTTCATAACTAGAGGAAGTGCAAGCCCATATTATTGTATATTATATCGTCCATGATATCTGTGCTGTTTACATAGACTCTAGTTATCTTTAACAAAGTTTTGACTGCACAATTTAATTGCTTAAAGTAGTTGTGCCTACAGATAATAGATTATCCATGGATCAAGGTTTAGGCTCTAAGCATGTGCTGTAAAAACTATGCAAAAAAAAAAAAAATCTGTAGAGTCTATAGACTACCATATGTACTGGAATAAAAAAAGAATCTCCGAAGACAGTGTTTTGTACTAATGAAACAAACATCAGTATGAGACATACATTAAATTCACTGATATACTGAATTAAATCACCGGGATCAGAAATTCTTCGTATATTTTACAGAGATTAAAAAATACTTCTCAGTATAATAATTTGCATAATTATAGTTGAGATTAAAATAATTATATAATTATCATAATACATAATAGACGAATATCATTAAAATACAGTAATGTTCACTCATTGGCGTCTCTTATCTCAAAAAATAAGGTGCTTTCTTAATTGCTAACAGTTATTATAATTTTGCCTGTTGAGAGTAAATAATGGTTATCATACAGTTCGTCTTGAGCAGGGTTGATCCACGTGCACTCATGCATCATTCACCGTACTCATGGTTATTGATTAGAATAGTTGGTCATATGCATGCAAGTGCTAGGAAAATTCCACTAAAGTTTATCTGAATATAGCCTGTTCTCAGTTCAAGAACAATCCAATAGCTTTTTATATTATTATGTAGCTGAAACAATTATCTTGGTTAGTATAATTGCAATCCTCGACCATCTCCCCACTGGCCTTGACTCCGATCCCATCCTCATGCAGTACATGGCATAGAGTAGTGACTCATATAATTTAATTTTCAATAGAAATATTTTATAAAATAACATTACATGCCAGATTAAAATTATTACGTACACTGTTAAAATTATAATATATAACAATGAATAATTAACTATAAATTAATCAAACAACACATTACATAACTCTTCACTAATATCATAGTGATTGTGTGTAAGTGCAAGGTCTAGTGCTGTTTGTCCATTGTATATCTTCAGACTTGGATCTGCTTTTGCTCGGAGAAGGAGACGTACAATCTCTGAATGGCCTTCAATACTTGCTAGATGTAGTGCTGTCCATTCTTCATTGTCTTGAAGGTTCGGGTCTGCTTTTGCTTCAAGAAGCATTTGGACAATGTTTACGTAGCCTGCACCACTTGCTAAATGTAATGCTGTAAGTCCTTGATTGCTTTGAATGTGTGGCTGTGCTTTTGCCTGAAGAAGCATTTCAACGATTTCTATGTGACCATAACGACTTGCTGATTGTAATGCTGTCCATCCTTCATTATCTTGAACATTTGGATCTGCTTTCACCTGGAGGAGCATTCGAACAATCTCTATATGACCAAAACGACTTGCTAGATATAACGCAGTCCATTCTTCATTAAATTGAATGTTTGGCTCTGCTTTCGCTTGAAGAAGCATTCCAACAATCTTTGTGTGACCATAACAACTTGCTGCTTTTAATGCTGTCCACGATCTTTCATTGTCTGAAATGTTTGGATCTGCTTTTGCTTGAAGAAGCATTTCAACGATCTTTGTGTGACCACAATGACTGGCCTCCATTAGTGGTGTGTGGCAACTATTTGTTAAAATATGCACTAAATTACTATTCATTGCTAGAATCGTTTTTACAACCTTCACATTACCAGCCCTACATGCAAAATACAGCACTGTTTCATTGAGAAAGGAACGTGCTTCGATATCAGCCCCACGATCTAACAGCATTCGAAATATTTTGCTGTTCCCAGTGCCATACATTAAGGCAGTACAGCCTAGTCTAGTCTGTATATTAGGGTCAGCGTTGTGATCAAGGAGCAGTTGAACTAGCTGGCTGTTGTCATTACAACAAGCAATCATTAAAGGGGTGGAGTCAGGATCAAGTAAGAATTGTTGATTATTATTATCATCGAGTTCAAAGAATCGAATGTAATCAACGGGTGATTGCTGTATTTGTTGTAGTAGGTCAGTTATCTCATCGTTTCCCATGATTGCTTTGGCTAGTTCAATAGCTTCACCGAAGGTATAGCCATCACTGTAATCATTCCTGATCACCACTGTGTCATCAACCCGTATACTAATGACACCAAGCAATGGTGTCAGTGATTCATCATTGACAAGACATTCCTCTACAAGGCCATGCATTAATTCCTTCTCTGCCAGTAAAACTATTCTCAAGGACTTCTTACGTGTGTCAACTCTAAACCACTGTAATTTATGGAATAGCGTGGGAGTGAAGATCAATTGCCCCAGCTGCTCAACATACCAAACACTACAAGTACTCCACACACTGTGTAGCATTAGAATCACTTCAATACTGTTAGGGAATGGAGTAGGGAAATATATCTCCAATGAGCTACAGAGGTGAGTTAATAACGATCTCCGCTTTGTGATCCCGTCAATCGTTGCCTGGTATTGTTTCACTCGTGTTGATAAATGCTCTGGTAGTTGATCTGCTAGACCAGCTAATACTCTGCCATTCAGGAAATTATCACGAGGATAATGTGCAGACTTACTATCATTGTTATCAGCAACTGGAGAGCTATTGTTCAATGCATCAATTGCTTCCATTCCTTTGATATTGTATTCCACATCTTTCATTAGGGAAGTAAAAATGGTAAAGTGAAATTTTAAATAGCTTTTTACTTTTTCTTGACGATAAAAAATTTCTTCATCATCAATATTAAGCATTTCGGTAGTGTTCTTTGTGTTGACGTTAACTTGAGTGTATTGTAGTAGGAATCGAACTGCTTCAGTATCATCGGCTAATGTAGCTTGAATCAAACTATCTATAAAAAAGAACGAATTCTTGTTTCCTTCTTTCTTCCAGACTAACTCATCTCCTATCTTCAAGCTAATAATCCCTATTAATCTCATAAACTCTGTTTTCTTCCTACTACTCTCAATAAGAGATGGTATCACGTGTTCAGGAGCTATGAAAGTCATAACTATTGATCCAGGAACAATGTCATACCATAACAATTCATCAGGATGCTTTTCTGGAAACAGGAATTTAACTAACATTTTGACAAGCCATAAATTTTGATCACCCCACCCATTTTCAACAACTATCTCAACTACACTATTACCGTTTGAATATTTAAATGTTCCAGGCTGATAGCGTTTGAGAGTATTCTGAAGAAACCGTATTTTCGTCGTTTTCATAAATCTTCCAATCTTCTCCTTGTATTCGGTTGCTTTCTCTGCTATACTTCTAGACAAGAAGCCAAGGGCAACACTGACGATCAGGTAGCAGTTGAGGAAATTATAATGAGGGCGAATAGCCTTAAAAAGCTCGTCAGTTGTTGTAACCGAATCAAGCAATGGAAAGGTAAAAGCTCGTTCCTGCTCCAGACGACGAGTTACAGCTTTAACTGTAAGGTTACCAGCTACCACTCTATCATCGACTCCTGATTCCACACTGTGTACTAGTCCAAGAAACGATTGATGAAGTGTGTCTAATTCCGTCACAACCTCTTCCGATATAGTGACTTCTTCAGTTGTTGTTGAAACCTGAATTGGAGCTACAGACGAATTAGGGCAGCTGATAGATGGATAAATATCCTGAAATAGAAAATAAACTATACTGAAAACTCATACTTAATATAAAGTCTCTGGCTGGCTAATTTTATAAGCCACACCCTTTGCAAAAGAGAAAGGCAGGGTATAGTATATTTTACCACAGCCATGCAGCACTGAACACAGCACCTGTTTTTTTTTTTGCAAAAATAACTTGAGCTGAAAGTAAAAGTGCACTCAATCAGTCAATTATTATTTCAAAGTGTGTATTGTTATGGTAAATCGGTAATCAGTTAGTTATGATATCAATGCAAACAGTGAGCTTCAAAGTTACTGCAAACAGTATACTTAGTGAATTAAACACTGACTGGCTGTCTGTGGATTTTTTCTGCCAGTAATTATATTCATCAGATGCACCCTAAATGACCCAATTGGATTGGATCAGAGAAATCTCTTGAACCCCTCCCCCCCCTCCTTAATTAATATAGGTAATTGGTAAAGAATTCAGTAAAAATTACATAGTGCAGCTAGGTTGACGAGTGTGGTTGCCGCGTGCCTTCCTCCTTATTTGCCAAGGATATGAGCGGGTTAGCCAGACTACTGAGCTAGACTTTACTAAGTATGTAGATCTAGCCTTTTATAGTGCTATGCTATTTCTTTTATACCTCAAATGATGTGACTGCCAATGACTGCCCTAGATCTGTTTTGTTAAAGGGATATTCCTCTCTCAGTTTTTTAGCTATGGTGTTCTCTTCGGCCGTCTCTAGTGCTTTGATTACATCATCCCATGAGGCATTGGGGTAAACCTGGAGCCATTTCTCGTATAGAGCTATCTTCTGTTCAACTACATCATCACGGTTGTCTAGCTCGATGATATTGATCTGCGTTGGATCAATTCCAGGGAGATGAAGGGCAAATCTCTTCCAAGTATTTACAACATCTCTTAGACACGTATCAAGAGCTTGAACTGTTGGCTTATCCGACATCCTTTTTACTCGGTTAAACAAAAACAAATAATAAAAAAAAAAAAACATTAGACTAAGTTGTCTCAGATGGGCGGGGCTGTAGACTACGTCTCGGCCCGATCTCGTCCCCAGACTCCCACGCATCTAAACAAGCGAAAGATGCGTGGGAGTCTGGGACGAGACTAATTATGTACATCGTATAGTATCCATCCATGGCCATGCTAGGCCATGTAGTTGCTTTGAGTGTGGCTAGGCATACTGATGCATGACAGTAGTGTTTATGATACAAAAAAAAATCAAATATATTATTATCATGATTGCATGCTTTCAATTTCACTCTAATTGCCGTGGTCTTTTTGACTTAAAGACATTCCGAATTTCCCTGAATAGTATTCACTCTAAATAAATAGGTCTACTTCAACTATAGTACTATAGTTTAGAAAAGGAAGGTTGACCCAATGGTTAATTAGCAACATCTAGAGGCTTACTATGATCATGGTATCATGTGTGGGATTTCAGTGCTTTTTTTTTGCTTTAGAAAATCTAAATTTCCCAGGGATTTTTTTTGAATGAAATTAATAGTATCCACTATATTAAATAATAATTGAACTTAATCATTTATAGTTGAAAGTCTGGCATGTTAGTTTAGATAAGAGAAGCCTTATAATTAATGAACATTCAAACAATTATAGTGTAAAGTAGGCCTTGTGAAATTATGCTAGCATAATTTTGAGAATAATAGGGACCTCAAAGAATCAAGAATAATTCCAGAATAATAGGAAATATTGTATGGAAACTTGACTGAAAAAATTAAAGAAATAATGCTTCGAGACTAGGAATTCATTATGCCATCACAGTTATATAACTTCACTGATATACTGAATGGGCATTATCAGGAGTCCATAATGTAAAGCGCTTTACATTATGGACTCCTGGCGTTATTTAGATCTAATGACAAATAAGAATTAAATCACAAATAAACAGATTTGTTGTTACATTAATTGCTTTATTGATGAATAAAAGTAGAATAATATAGGGGTAATAAATAAAAGAATCTGAGAATAGAATAATAGGTAAAACTAAAAGCATAATTTCACAAGGCCTAGTGTAAAGTATACTGTACAAATAAGCAATTTTAACCCGGAAATTAGGCGAAAATAAAACCCACACTAAATTTGAACAGCTTTACGGTAAACCCGTTATTTTTTTACGTCCACGCTTCTTGAGTGATGGTCTGTCTGCACAGTCAGTACATTGAGGATACTTGTATGTGCTTGATATCATGGGAGCATTTGGAAGTATCTTGCTACAATATACACAAATAGCATCAGAAAATCCACAGCTATAGTACAGTAACTCAATATGGCTGAAACATTGGTGGTAACGGACATACACTGAGCTGAGGTCGTCTATCAACACATCCTTGAGTGTATCCCCACATGTGTACAATGTGTTGTGTAGCATCCAAGTCAGCTTGATAAAACTCTGATAATTCAGTTTTGTTTGTGAGAACATGAGTCGCCACATGTGGCACTTATCACACTCAATCACGAGCCCAACATTCTGAACATGCTGCTGAGTTGCAGGAATTGGAATAACATATTTATCACGCCTTGGCTTCGTAACTGAGCTGCTGGTCAGAAGGTCTTCTTGTAGATTAACTGCTTCAGTGATGGCATCTTCATTAGTTTCATTAGCATGGGAAATATTCTGTCCATTAGTACCTTCATCAAGTTCATAGTAAAGACGCTGTTCATGATCATCCATTACTGTATGGGATATAGTCTAGTGATTGTATAAATACTTTTATGGCAATGGAAGTGCAACAAGCAATAATAGTCTTAGCAGCCACGCCCAACCATATGACAGTTAATAGGGCGTGGCTCATAAGGCTAGACCTCATATGTGATTCATTAATTCTTATGCATGCTGAATATTTTGAAAAACATACAGCAGTTTTATTTATATAGATGTATGTATAATACATAAATTACTTACCCTTGTGACTCCAATCAGGGCTCCTTTCTCTCTAGGTATTAGTGGTATGAATGGGGGTGGGCTGATAGATGAGGTAACCACGGTGATACCGTGTATGCTATCACAATTACTATGAATATCAACAAGACTCGAAAACAGCTTGTCAGGTTGCACTCTCCTCTTACGAATATGTTGGGGGACTATTGGAACCTGAGGCTTCACTGTAGTTACCGTAACTATTGGAACACATCACCATACATTAGACTATACTGTGCATTACGTGTGCTGCGGATTCACATACCAGATATCGGTATCCTTACTAGTAGTGGTAACAGTGGATCTATTGTTTCTTGTTCCTTAGATTGTTCTTGATGAGACAATCCAATCCATGAGTCCGCTCCTTGAGTAAACGGATCAGGTAAAGCAGATTCATCCTCTCCTTCATCATGGGAACCATATTGAAATATTTTAATGTCATCAATCGACTGATCATCATCATTAGTATCCGGATCACTATCTGAGGAGTTTACTGTGTTATTTATCCCATACAATAGATATAACAAATCTGCTTCCAATGGGGATTCCTTATTGAAAACAATATACTAATTCATAAAAAAGTATATAGTTGTGACTGCTTACAACTTCCATGACGAATTATAATGCCTACTAGCTGATACCACGCAGTAACCTCGATCACAGCCAAAAAATCAACAAAATGTACCTCATGCGGATGCTCTGTATGGAAAAAAATATCTGTTTATTCAGCAGAGTTGTATTCTATAACTATAGAGTGAAAATAACTATAACTAATTGATGCATTAGTCAGAAGCCCATTATATAATATTACACATGTTTGTGTGTATTTGTGTGTACTTAGTAGGGCAAAAGGTTTATGGTTGAACCTGGTTTACACTTAATGCAATACGTCAACAATTGTATAGTAACGCAAACATTACGCAAGAATGAAATATATGTAAAAATTATGTAAAGTCTAAACCTGGTTCATATTCTAGCCCATACACTGATATAATAGTACAATATAAATCAGCTTCCAATAAGGGATCATTATTGATTGAAATAATTACTTACAGCTTCCATGATGAATTAATGACGATTAGTTTGTAAAAAATCTTTCATATACTGGAACAAAAACAAAAAGAAGGTATATACACTGAATACTCCAAAGAACAGTGTTCTGTACTAATATTCCCTGTAGTGTTAATTTGGCTTATTCAAACAAAGCATGTCTCCAGTTTCATAGTTTGTGTAGTATATTGCCTGAATATACACAAACTATGAAACTCAAGACACAGATAAACAGCCGGGATTATATAAATTCTCCATATAACTATTAACATAACAATAACAATTGAAATTAGAATAATTATAAGTATAATAATAATAATAATAATAATTGAGATTAAAATAATTCTATATAATCATAATACATAATAGATGAATATAATAAAATACAGTAATATTTGCTCATTGACTTGTGGGTACTTCCTGATCACCGCCAGGTGATGATTCTGTACCAGTACTGGTTGGTACGGCTGCTGTATCTGTTGTAATGGGTAATGGAGTGTCTTTCACTGTGTTGGTTGTAGGAACACTAATAGTGTTATTATGGTTTGTATCAGTGGTTGTACCAGTGGCTGTACCAGTGGTTGTACCAGTGATTGTACCAGTGGTTGTGCCTGTACCAGTGTTTGTGTTAGTACGATTCCTTAGGCTCCTTCGTACTGGTTGAACAGGTGCTGGAGGCTCCTTTTTAGGTTTCTTTGCTGTTGGTGCTTCGGCTGAGGGTGTGTCAGCAGAAACAGATGTATTCTCAGTAGTCTGTTCAGTGGGTTCCGCCCCTTCGTTAATTTTCTTGATTAGAGTGTTTATTTTGTGTTTAGTGTTAGATTT